>LPNX010750530.1:85633-104875 GCA_001517045.1 Pseudotsuga menziesii
AAATCGGTAAGATCTAATCTTTTGCTATTTTCATTTGAGGTTCTCATTTCAAAAGTGATTTATCACATAATATTGGTGATGTTGACAAATTCCAAGCATGGAAGTATTTGATCTCTCTGAAGAAAATGAATTGGACACCTACATAATTAGAGAGGTTCTAGTTCTAGAGGAAGATGAGGCTAAAAGCCTTACACAAGAAGAACTTGGTCAAGGCCAAGAATATCATTGTTGATTCAATCATGGATCACCTTGTACCACAAGTGTCTTCCCTAAAGACACCGGAAGAGATGTTTTATTCCTTGACCAAGATATTTGAAGGGAAGAACAAAAATTGGAAGATGACCTTAAGAAAATAGTTGTAGAATGTGAAGATCTAGAATGCAGAGACCATACAGTCTCACTTTATGAGGGTCTCTCAAATAAAAGAACAACTTGTAGTAGTAGAAGAAGAATTGGAAAATGCAAAAGTGGTGATAGCCACCTTGAATGGTCTCCCAAGATCATGGGATTCATTCATGTGAGGAATGTGTCCTAGAAGGAAGTGATTACTTTCAACAGACTCTGGGAAGAAGAAGAAGCTCAACCCATAATAAGAAAAGATAAGATGGGAGAAATTGAAGATCAAGCTCTCACCATCCAAAGAAGATACCTCAAGCGATGAGGAATATGAGGAACTCAACTTTTGAAGAACCTCTTATCCATCTTATCATTTGGGTAAGAAACAATGCTATTATGAATGAAGAAGATGATCAAGCTGAAGGATCAATAAGGAGTCTACCCATGAAACAAATAAAGATAAGTATTCAATTTTCATTTCATGATATTGTTTTGTTATGCATTTGTTTATATTCAGTTGATGTATTATGCATGATAGAATGTTTGCATTAATGATAGTATACTACAAATATGCATGTGTTGGGTAAGTAGCTCATGGTGCTATACAACTCTCCATTGCTACTTATCTAGAATGAAACCTCTTTGCTGACATATTGGATTAGTGCACAATCCCAATGTTGTCCTGGTAGAGATGGAAGCCATCTAGAAAGTTTCCATGATATATGGATGAATGTTGTATTGGATAAAATAGTTGCATGATCATATATTTATGCATAAGAATTTTCCACTATGAATATTCCTTATGAAATGTTTCTAACCATACAAATGCATTTGACTTGTAGGAAAGATCACATACATAATATCCTACAAGCAAAGAAGAATGAGACTTGTTCCGAAGAACAAGTCACGATAGTTCAAAGATGAAGAATAATATGACGAATGTAGCGACATCATTGATGCAGAACCTTCCAGCCATGAAGAAGTAACCAAGAAGAAAGGGAAGACCAGTTCAAGATGAATGATGTCTAAGATGTAGTATCGATACATGAAGGGAAGTTCATAGTTCCATCATGCAGTAGATGGAAACATTATGGGATACAAGGCAATATTTGTAGCATGAGGCTTCTCACGAAAGAAGGCATAGACTGTGAATAGACATTTGTAGCCAGTGGGAGTCTATTTACATGACAGGAAGAATCATGTGTACAAATGAAACAAGGCCTTGTACGATCTCATAATAGACCCATGGGATAACACATACATGAGGATCTTGATGAAGATCTGAACCTTTGCTACAAGGTTGATAACACCTTGAGCCAATTCTTGACAGATCCAAGACATGCTCACTTGATTGCTGCAAAGCATATTCTGAGGTACCTAAGGGGTATAGTTTATTGTGGGCTCAAGTATGTGGTGAATCAGAAGATTAACCTGGAGGGTTATGTTGATTCAGACTGGGAAAGCAGTGCCATCGATAGGAAGAGCACCTTAGGGTGTTGCTTCAAGAATGGGATCAAGTGTGATCTCTTGGTTTAGCAGGAATCAATCCTATGTGGCACTGAGTATAGCTAAAGCAGAGTATGTCACAGCTTGTTCAGCTATTTGTGAGGCAGTATGGATAAGGAATCTACTCTCTGATTTATTTGATCTCCAGTTGGATGCTACTTGTATATATTACAACAACCAGAGTTTTGTGAATTTTTTAGAGAACTTGGTGTTCCATGACAAGTCAAATCATATAGAGAAAATTAACATGGAGGGTTATGGTGATTCATATTGGGCAGGCAGTGCCATCGATAGGAAGAGAACTTCAGGGTGTTGCTTCAGTATGGGATCAGGTGTGATCTCTTGGTTTAGCAGGAAGCAATCCTGTGTGGCACTGAGTACAAATGAAGCAGAGTATGTCACAGCTTGTTCAGCTAGTTGTGAGGTAGTATGGCTAAGGAAGCTACTATTTGATTTATTTGATCTCTAGTTAATTTCTACTTGTATATATTGCGACAACTAGAGTGGTGTGAAGTTGTCATAGAACCTGGTTTTCCATGACAAGTCGAAGCATATCAAGATCAGGTATCACTATATCATGGATATGGTGCAGAGAGGAGCATTGAAGCTCTAGTATGTTGCGACAGACAAATAGATAGCTGAAGTGTTGACAAAGCCATTACCCAGAGTGAATTTTGAGTACTTCAGGGAGAAGCTTGGTGTTCTCCAGATCGAGGTTCCTTTCAAGGGGAAGTGATGAGTTTGTGAGTGATTTTGACATGGTGAGAGGATTGGTTCCTTCCATGGTCAGATGTAAGGGCTAAGCCATTCTATCATCATGATAGGATTGGTTCCTTCCATGTTAGATGTGAGTGCTGATCCATTCTGATATGACTATAGGATTGGTTCCTACATGATCAGATATAAGGGCTATTGCCATTATTTGAATGGAGGTTCCTGTTCAGTTACCAGGAATACTCGGTCTAGGACTGTGAGATGTGCTGATCCATTCTGATATGACTGTGAGATGTGTTCTCACATGATCAGATATGAGTGCATGGCCATTCTGATGTGATTGAGGGATGTGTTCCCACTAGATCAGATATAAGGGTTGTTTCCATTCTTTGAATGGAGGCACCTGGTTAGTTACCAGGAATCCTTAGTCTGGGACTGAGAGCCATTCTGATTTGATTGTGGGATTGGTTCCCACATGATCAGATGTAAGTGCAGAGCCTTTTCCATAGATGATAGTAGGTGTATCCTATCATGTTGGTAGATGTGAGTGCTGTCCTTTCCACATATGATAGTAGGTGTGTCCTATCATGCTGGTGGATGTGAGTGCTGCACATTTTCACAGATGGTAGTATGTGTGTCCTACCATGCTAGTGATTGTAAGTGATGTGCCTTTCCACAGATGGTAGTAGGTGTGTCCTACCATTCTAGTGGATGTGAGTGTTGTGCCTTTCCACAAATGATAGTAGTTGTGTCCTATCATGCTAGTGGTTGTAAGTGCCGATCCTTTTCACAGATGATAGTAGGTGTGTCATATCATGCTGGTGAATGTGACTGATGTGCCTTTTCATAGATGATAATAGGTGTGTCGTATGATGCTATTGAATGTAAGTGATGGCCCTTTCTAACATGACTGGATTGGTTCCTATCATGGTCATATGTGAGTGTTGGGCATGCCTTTCTGACATTGTGTTTGATGTGTTCCTATAATGGTTAGATGTAAGTGCTAGGTGGGCCAATCTGACTTAGGGTCACATATAAGCATTGAAGAAGACCTACATGGAGGCTAGGCCTACAACCAACATGAAAAAGGGATGGCTCTGTAGAACTTCTTGTGATGAGAAGAATCATGAGATAACACCCATGATGATGATCCAGCAGTGATGATTCAAATCCAGTGATGATCTAGATCCAATGATGATGATCCAGATCGGGTGATGATCCAGATCCAGTGATGATGATCCAGATCGAGTGATGATATAGATCTAGTGATGATGATCCAGATCTAGATAAAGATGACTTGAAGATGAATATGACTTGAATATGAAGATGACGAGAACTCAATGATGATCTAGATGATACAAAGAAGAATACTTGTGCTGATAAACTGTGTCAAGAGAATACCTTCCTAGTTAAGAGGGAGTGTTAATGTATTTGTAACTTCAGAATGTATTCATCTGTATATCTTATGTATTGTACCCCGATTTTTATTCCGAGAAGTGTTTATAATGTAATTGGGTCATGTCATGCCTCGATGTTCCGATCGATATTTTCTATAATGTAAACAATTCATGTCAAGTCATTGTGGGTAACCCTCCTATTGGTCAAGGGTTAAAGTCCCCACAGTTGTGGGGCCCTACGGTTATTAGAATATCCTAGAGAATTCGACCCTAGGTGATTCATTGTAAGTTGGGGCAATAGTCCCCACCATTGTGTTAAGGATAACCCTCCTTGTTGGTGAGAGGAGGAAAAGTCCCCACAAGTTGTGGGGAACTAGGGTTATTAGACACTCCTTTAGATGTCGGCTCTAGTAAGTAATTGTTAAGTGAGGCCGACATGTTGGAGTGGGCTTCAAGTGAATGAAAGAATATAAATAGAGAGTGATCCTCTCTATTTATCACACACAAACTCACTCATTGGGGTGCATGAGTGAGAGAGAGAAGTTGCTCGGACAAGAGAGAGAGACTACTACTATTGGGAGATCATATTTATGTTTTCGGGTTTTACTTTTGGTGCTGATTCTATCTATAAGGAAGTTGTGGGGTTTTCTCATTTATGGTTTCCCTGAGGAAAATTCTTTGTGTCTCTTGTCTCTTGTGTTTATTGTTGTGCATGTTATTCTCTCAGTTAAAGATCCTAAGATCATAATGCNGATCACATTTGGAGAAGAAATCAGTTATAATACTTGAAAATATATAGGATTGAGAGATCATGTTTAACATATTGAGTATTGTTGTACGACATGGAAAGCATTTATGTGACAGGAATGGGTTCATCACTTTGTACATACAATGGATATGATCCCAAGAAATTCGTATACATCAGTCGAGCTACGACGAGGAACTCTTCATTGGGAAGAGTTAGCTAATAGTTTTACACATACATTTGAGTTTGTAGATGACCATCATTTGATCAGCACTGCATTGCAAGTGATGAAGACACAGATATTTAAATAAATACTTGTTGCAATGATAAACTTCCACCAATGTAGCATGACAATCCACCATTGGACGGAATGTTACAATGTGACAATAGAACCAAATGATGATGACCCACTCATTGTAAACATACCTGAGTCGGAAGGTATGCACATAGTGGAGGGACTTGGTAGTTTTAGTGAAAAACTCCTGATTCCACTCAAAATCAAGAAAGTTAATACTAGCTCGATAGAAAAACCAAAGTTAGAAAATATTGGAGATTATTGGGATGATGATCCTGTATGAAATATCATTGATTTATTCCATGAGTTTCAGGATTTGGTCCCCAACAAATTTTTAGAGATGAAGGGGATCTTTGGAGATCTAGGAGAAATGAAAATACCTTTGAGGCCCGACGTAAAATCAGTTGAGCAACAACTTGAGGGATTAGGCCATGTCACTGAGAGAGGGGGGTGAATCAGTGACACAACTTCTATATCAATTTTTTAACGTAGTTAATTATGGTTTGCAAATATAACAACAAATTTGAACACAATGATTTATTGTGGAACCCAATTGGGAAAACCACCAATAATTTTCTATTAACTAAAAAATTTGTTTTGCAATTTACAATAGAAGGAATATGTTGTTCTTCCTCTTTGGATCAACAACCGCTGATCAGGATGCACCCACACCCTTATTTAGTCAGTTACAACTTACAAGGAAGTACCTACTCCCTTGTAGCAACCAACCTGCCCTAGCTCCTCCAAGCCACCCTATGTTCATCAATACGTAAATGGAATATGTAGTCCTATAGAGGTCTTATGTATCAAACACTGGACATCATAATTGTTGTTATGTCTTCTTCTGTTCTTGTTCTTCAATAACCATCCCACAAACACTTTTTCTTCTTCACATTTCTGCATTCTTATAAATGTCTTCAACACAACTGTTCATCAAACAACATGTATGTAGTTTCATACCTTTTCATTTATAGAATAATCACCCTTTATTATTAATAACACAACTATTATTATTCTCCGATTTAGTTTCATATTTTAACACATGAATGATTTAAATAAGATTCAATATAATCATTTTTTCATGCAGGTTATTGTATTTGTGTTTTTGCATGGATTTATTTGAGCCTCCTGTTTTAGTATAACACTTAATATCATGACAGAATGGTAGAATAGACATTCAGATGTTCATTCAACTAGAATTTAACTTTGACGGTCCTCCAGAATTTGGTAGTATTCCCAAAAAATTCAATAAAAATAACAACAACATCATCAGTTCTGCCAACCAAACTAACTAACTCTTAAACCCACAATCACTCATATGGTCATCATGCCAATGGTTATATATAAAAATTAGTCAATTGTTTTTATCGTTTCTTCCAACCAAACTAGCCCACAGTCATACTATCATGCAAATAGTTTTTATATATATAATATTAATAAAATAATGAATGATATCTTTGCAAAATTTCAATCAATGATCATTGTTTCCTCTTCCAAAAGGTAAGGGGCCTGGCAGGTCCTCCTGGGCTCCAGGATGGTGACTGCAAGTGAATTCCAAGAACCTAAATCTCCCACCATACCATTTCACTTTGCTTCAAATATTTATAGTGATGGAAGTCGTTATAAACACATAAAATCTTAATTGCACTACCAATGTGGGATAAATCCCAATAGACAAACTAATCCCCACCATTGATCATTTGATCAGACGGTTCCTAAGACTTGGAAAAACACATTGTTCTACTTTTGCAATACCATGATGCATGCTTAGGAACTAGATGGAATCAAGAGCAATACACAAGGAATCGTCCAATCTCTGAATGTCTTCCATGAGAAGCAGCATGAAATGTTATTTTTAGCTCCACCTTATTACGTTTTGAATTATCTCCATTTTTACCCTGTTGACCAAGATTTGATTCCTCCAATGTCTGTGACTGAGCCCGTAGGATATTTTGGACTCCCTTCTGGAGCAATAGCTAAGTGTTCAAGATGTGGAGTAGGTTAAGATGAAAATAACATATCTGCAAGCTTCTGAGTAAGCTTAGGTGAAAACAAAGTCTTTGAAATAATAACAAATATATCATTCATTGATCCTTCTCATACATATAATGACATCTGATGCATAATTCATGAAATGAAAAACTCAGTCATAACATATACACAGATAGGAATGTCTGTGCATCACTTTAATTTTTCCATTCTCACCCTCTGTGCTTGTGTGCATCATTTTACCTCTACCATTCTCATCCCCACTTCTTGTTCTTCCATAATCATTTGTAGATCTACCATAACTTTATTTTGAATAGTATTCTCAGAGATTTCAATACAGAGTGTGCCTTTTTCAACAAAGTCACATTCATTTACAGATCTTCCAATACAAAGTGCCTCATGCTACAATGCACATTGATGGAAGCTGTTACATAGAGTAAAATCCCAATCATTGATCTGTAGTGTTTTGGATCTACAGCCTTGGACTCATCTTCCTTGCTTAGTTTGTATCCTACTATCATAGGTGTGCAAACAGGTTTGCAATCCTCTAACTAGAATTTATTCAGCATATCTTTAACATACTTTGACTGATGGATAAATATTCCCATTTTGGACAGTACTATTTGTAATCCTAGAAAGAAATTCAGCTCATCAAGCAAAGACATTTCAAATTCTTGATGCACCCTCCTAGAAAATTCCTTAATCATTTTTCGACATCACTCTCGAATATAATATCATCAACATATACTTGCACAATAATCATGCTATCATCAACAATTTTACAATAAAGATTACTATCTATTGATCCTCTTTTTGAAGCCTTCTACTTGTAAATAAGAATATAGCCTTGCAAACCATTCTATGGGTTCATTTTTTATCCCATAAAGTGATTTATTTAGTTTACATACATAGTCTCCTTTATCAGTTAATTGAAATCCTTCTGGTTGGTCAATATAGACTTTCTCTTCTATGTTTCCATTCAGAAATGATGACTTGACATCCATCTGGTATACTTCCAATTTTTTATAGCTGGAAAAGGCTAAGAACATTATAATTGCCTCTAATTTGGCCACAAGTACAAAATTTTATTCAAAATATACTCCATAAACCTGAGCACACCCTTTACATACCAATTGGGATTTGTTCCTGATTACTTTCCCATTTTCATTTACTTCGTTTTTAAACACCCATTTAGTTCCAATGACATTCTTATTTTTTTGGTCTTGGAACCAATTCCCAGGTTTTATTCTTTTCAATTTGGTCCAATTATCCATTCATAACATTGACCAATTATCATATTTTCATGCCTCTTTGATTGAGCTGGGCTCAATATATGACAAAAGTGTTATTCATCTTTGATACAATAATTGTCTTCCTATCTGCACTCTAGTGTTTTTATTTCCAATAATTAGGTCTTGAGGATGACTCCTTTGAGTTATTCTTGAGGGTGTCTTTGTGTCTCTTCTTGGGGATTTTTCTTTTATCTATTCTTCTTGAATATTTTCCTCTTCTTCTTTGGTATCCATTTCATCTTCTTGTATATTTTCCTTTTGTTCTTCATCTGCTCGTGTACCAACTAACTCATCATCATCTTCATATTAATTGTCAAGTATGGTTTATTGATGTTTGATCTTCATTGTTTTTAAGTCATCCACTTTAACATCGTAACTCTCAACAATATTCTTTAATATAATATTGTAGCATATGTATAATTTCTTGGTAGAAGCATATCCAAGAAAGATATCTTCATCACATCTAGCATAAAATTTTACGAGATTCTCATCAAACCTTTTGATGTAACACTTACTTCCAAAGACATTGAAGTATTTTACCAAAGGATCTAACCAAAACCATAGCTCATAAGGAGTCTTATTACTATTAATCCTGAGATGACATATATTTAATATGTGTATTGTTGTACTGACAACTTCCCTCCAATATCCATCAGACAATCTTTCTTCATTGAGCATAGTTCTTGCAACCTCATAGACTGTTGTATTCCTCCTCTCAACAATCCCATTTTGATGAGGTGTTCTAGAAATAGAAAATTGTCTCTTAATTCCATGGGTTTCACAAAAGAGATCAAACTCTTTTGAGGTGAACTCACCACCATTGTCTGATCTAATACATTTTATTTTTGCCTATGTTCCATTTTCAACAAGGGTTTTAAAATATTTGAACTTGTTAAATGCTTCTGATATTTCTTTGAGAAAAAATACCCAAGCCATTCTAGTAAAATCATCAATGAACAACATAAAGTAGGATTCTCCTTGTAAACGTTTGTTCCTTGTAATGCCATAGAGGTCAGTGTGAACTAGATCTAAAGGTTTTGAGGTTGAGTATTCTTTTGTTTTAAACTTCATTCTAGTTTTCTTCCCTAGTTGACAATGTCTACATATAGGATTTTAGGGTTTTATGATCTTTGGCAAGTTTCTTATTGTGCCAATATTATTTACTTTCACTAAATTGTCAAAATTAATGTTCCCCAACCTCCTATGCCATATCCATATTTCATCCACTAAATTTATATGGCATTCCTCATTCAATTTTGTATTTAGTATGTATACATTCTCAAGAGTACTAGGAGCAGTACCAACAAATTTTCCTGAGTCTTTTCTCCTAATCACAGATTTCTGGGAATCAAATATGCAAATGTGCCCCTGATCACAGGTTTGGATGACACTTAATAGGGTACGTTTCTTATTTTCAACAAGCAACACATTCTTGGCTTTGTATTTTCCCAAATTCATGTTTCCTTTCCCAAAAATGTTACCTGAAGCATTGTCACCAAATGTAACTTTACCCTTTTTTTTCTTGAAGTTCAAAAATTTGTCCTTATCTCATGTCATGTGTTTTTAACAACCACTTTCAACATACCAGATATATCCTTTATCTTGGGCTTTCGAGGCAATAAAACATTCCTCTTTTGATGTTTTTTCTTTCCAAATCTTCTTTTGCTCTTTAATGAACTTTTGTTTTTCTAATATTTCCATTAATCTGCAATTAGTTTCTTTTATGTCCATCGTTATGGAATTTGAATCATTCTAAGTTCCTTTATTTTAGAGGTGCAAAGGGATTATAATTTCTTCTCTTAAATTGATGAATTTTTTGTTTTCTTTAAGGTTATATTTCTTAACCCTCAAGTTTTTCCTTCCATATATTTATCTACAATTCATAGATTTGTGTTTGAAGTTAGAGCATGCAAAGAAATAACCAAAGAATACATGAGGATACCTGTTTTGATAAACCTTCTTTGGTGTTGTCTTGAATTCCTCCTTGATGAGTGGAAATAGTCCTCTGGAGTTCTTATCATTGTTGATATTTTCTTCATCTTTCTTCTTGAATGTACTGAGGAGAGAAACTGCATAAGATTTTGAGTTAACTTGGTTCTCTTCTTGAGAATAACCTATGCCATTTTTGTTACTTGGATTCCTTTATGTGGTTATAATATTATCTAAGACATTAGAGATATTTTCATATCTTGTTTGGATAAGTTTTGCATCAAGATCTTTTCTTAGGATAACTAATTATTCATCCATTCTTTCACATGTTAGTTCTTTCTCTTCAATAGACTTCTCCAGAATTTCTTCCATCCTATTTGCATCTAGGATTTGGTTTTTAAGGTTTCTCATGATTTTCTCCATCTCTTTTTCTTTTTGTTCAACTACAACACTTTTCAGTTGTCTATATTTGTTTTTTTATCTTCTTAATTCATCCAAGGAATTGATAATTTCTTCTTCCATATTAACCTCTGCTTCATATTTTGACTCTTCCTCATGCTCAATTTATTTTATCTCATTAGACTCTTCAATACCTAGAAAAAGGACTTCATCATCATTGTCACTAGAATTGAATGAACTGTTGTTCTGTTCTTTTGAGTAGAACTTATTTTTCCTTTGTAATACTTTTTCTTATATTGGGATTTTCCCTTTTTCTTGTATTGTTTATTTGTGTCATATTCATCTTCAGAGTCTTCCTTGGGATAAGGACACTTGGCTGCAAAGTGACCAACCTTGCCACCATTAAAACATTTGAAATGCAAATTTTCTTTGTACTTCACTGATCCTTTCTAAAGTTTCTTAATAAAATTCTTCATGATGGTTGGATTGAGGTTTTTTATTGTGATTTTTTGTTTTCTTGAGCGCTTTTAGGCAACCTCTAATTTTGGGAGGCTCTCATGACCTAATATTAACTCATAGGTTGTGAGGATTTCGCACAATTCATCCATTGTGAGTTTACCTAGATTTTATCAGTCTTCAAGAGTGGACAGTTTAGGATTATATAGCATAGGAAGTGTCTCAGTATATTATCAACTATCTCATTTTCTAGCACTTCTACTCCCAAACCTCTGATTGCATTAACAATACTATCAAATATTTTGAAGTACTATGAGATATTTTCTTCATCCTTCATTTTTAGACCTTCATATTCTAATTTGAAAGATTTAATTTCTGTCCCTCTTTACTTTGTAATCTCTTGCATATATAGTTTTCAATTTATCCCAGCGCTGGTTTTCATTTCCACAGTTTAGTACTTTAGAGAGGACATTCTTACTCAGTCTATATTTTAGTGTGTTTTAATCCCTTGCATGTTCCCAAAATTTCTTCTTGTCTTCTGTTTCTGTGGGAGTGAATTTCGGAACATCATATCCTTTTTCAACTAATATCCATACTTCCAATCCAATGGACGTCATATAACGTTTCATTCTAATACTCCAAAAAGCATAGTCTTCACCATTAAATAGGGCGACTCTTAATCTCATATTCATCTGCTGATCCATTCTAATGTATACTTCTCTTCAATTGATTAAACTTTCTAGTGAAGAGACTAGATCTAATACCAATTGATGGATCAGGTCCTGTCACTGAGAGAGGGGGGGGGGGGTGAATTAGTGACACAAATTCTAAATGATTTTTTTTAATTAGTTAATTATGGTTTTTAGATATAACAAAAAATTTGAACACAATGATTTATCGCGGAACCTAAATTGTAAAACCACCAATACTTTTCTATTAACTATAAAATTTGTTTTACAATTTACAATAGAAGGAATATGTTTTTATTCCTCTTTGGATCAGCACCCACACCCCTATTTAGTCAGTTACAACTAAAAAGGAAGCACCTACTCCCCTTCATGAACCAACATGCCCTAGATCCTCCTAACCATTCTCTGTTCATCAATTTGGAAATGGGATATGCATTCCTATAGAGGTCTTTTGTATCAGACACTGGAATTTATAATTGTTGTATGTATTCTTCTGTTCTTGGTCTTCAATAACTCTTTGACAAACACTTTTTCTTCTTCACATTTATGCCTTCTTATAAATTTCTTCAACACAACTCTTCATCAAACAACATGTATGTTCATGTAGTTTCAGACCTTTTGATTTATAGACTAATCACCCTTAATTATTAATAAAACACTTATTCTTCTTCTTCGATTTAGTTCCATCTTTTAACACATGAATGATTTAAATAAGAATCAATATAATCATGTATTTGTGCATGTTACCATGTTTGAGTTTCTACATGGATTTATTTGAGCCTCCAGTTTTATCATAACACTTAATATCACAACATAATGGTATTCTAGACATTCAGATGTTCATTCAATTACAAGTGAACTTTGACGATCCTCCAGAATTGGCAGTATGCCCCAAAAATTCAATAAAAATAACAACACCATCATCATCTCTTCCAATCAAACTAACTAACTCTTAAAACCGAGGTCACTCATATGGTTTCCATGCCAATAACTATATATAAAAATTAGTCAATTGTTTTTGTCATTTATGCCAACCAAACTAGCCCACAGTCATACCATAATGCAAATAGTTTATATATAAAAAAATATTAATAAACCAATGAACGAGATCTTTCTAAAATGTCAATCAATGATCATTGTCGCCTCTTCCAAAAGGTAGGGAGACTTATAGGTATTCCCAGGATACAAGTTGGTGACTACATGTGAAGTCCAAGAACCTAAAGACCCCACCATACCCTTTCACTTCATGTCGAATAACTACAGTGAGGACGTTCATTATAAACACACAAAATATTAATTGCGTCGCTAATGTGGGATAAATCCCAATAGACAAATTAATCCCAATTGTCGATCATTTGATCAGATGGTTCCTGAGACTCCGCCAAACACATTTTTCTACTCTTGCAAGCCCCTATTGTGTGTTTAGGAACTAGATGGAATCAAGAGAAATACACAAGGCATCATTTAGCCTCTGAATGTTTTCCATGAGAAGCAGTTTGAAATGTTTTTTTAGATCAGTATTATTGCATTTTGAATGATCTCCATTTTTACCCTGTCGACCAAGATATGATTCCTCCAATGTTTGTGACTGAGCCTGTAGGAGATTTTGCACTCCCTTCTGAAGCAATAACTAAATGTGCAAGATGTGGAGTAGGTTCATATGAAAGTAATGTATCTGCAAGACTCTGAGTAAGCTCGGGTGAAAACAAAGTCTCTGAAATAATAAAAAATACATCATTGATCCTTCTCATGCTTATAATGACATCTGATGCATAGATAATGAAATGAATAACTTAGTCATATCATATACATAGATAAGCATGTGTGTGCATCATTTTACTTATGCCATTCTCACCCTCACTGCTTGTGTGCATCATTTTACCTCTGTCATTCTCACCCTCACTTCTTGTGCTTCCAGAACCATTTACAGATTGTTAAATTTTCATATGCTTAGCTAAGACATCAGTATTTCATTTCATATTCATAAGAAAAGCATATAAACAGGATCACTGAAAGATAGATAAGCACAACCATACAAAAGGAACACAAGGATTTATCATGGGAAAACCCTAAAGGGAAAAACCCAGCAAAAGCTTCCTCAATATAGATTCCCCAAAGAGATAAAAGATAAAAGATAAAACCAGCAAGGAGATCAAAGCCTGATCCTCCTCCTTCTCCAGCTACTTCTCTTCTCCACTAATGCGCTACACAAGTGAGAGTGTGTGTCCCAAATGAGGAGCACTACACCTCTATTTATATTCATTCGTTCACTTAAGTTAACTCATCTATCATGTAGGCTCGAGTTAATCATGTAGGCTCGAGTTACACATGTAGGCTCAAGTAACCACACTGGGGTGCTAATGACCCACCTTTACAATTAGAGGGGACTGCCTCATGACTCTTATTAGTTCTTCCGATTAGGAGCATCGGGGTACAAAGTAATACAAGTGGTTCTCCTGGTAGGACCATCGAGGACCACAAAGAAATACATATAGAATATTCTTCGAAGTTACAATATTTCAACACTCCCCCTTAACGAGAAGGGTATTCTATAACAACATCAACAACAACAATAATAGAAGAGAGATAGAGGACATCATCAACATCATCAGGGTGATACATATATAAATCATTGGAAGCTTTTCAACATCATGTAGTCTTCATATTCAATCTTTAGTCTTTAGCATCATCAGTACTTTGACTGCTTCTATCAGTAACATCTTCAGCATCTTGACTCTTCAATCAGTAGCAACATCTTCAGCACTTTGGCCTTTCAATCAACAACATCTCCAGCACTTTGACCTTGCGATCAGCAACATCATCTTCAACACTTTGACCTTTCGATTATCAACATCATCTTCAACACTTTGACCTTTCAATTAGCAACATCTTCTTCAACACTTTGGCCTTTTGATCAGCAACAACATCATCATGATACTCTGATCTTTCGATAAGAAACATCATCATGAAAACATCAACATCATCATCTTCAAATTCTGATCTTTCGATCAGAGAACATCATCATCATCAGCAACAGCATCATCATCATATTCTAATCTTTCAATCAGAGAACATCATCATCATCAGCAACTTCTGATCTTTCGATCAGAGAACATCATCATCATCAGCAACTTCTGATCTTTCGATCAGAGAAACATCATCATCATCATATTTTGATCTTTCGATCAAAGAACATCATCATCATCAGCAGCAACATCATCATCATATTCTGATCTTTTAATCAGAGAACATCATCATCATCAACAAATTCTTATCTTTCGATCAGAGAACATCATCATCATCAGCAACATCTGATCTTTTGATGAGAAACATCATCATCATCATCACACTCTGCTCTTTCGATCAGAAAACATCATCATCATCATCATCAGCCCACAGTACAAAGAAAAAGAAGTCTTTGGATCCCTTTTGGACTCAAAATCCAAGGATGATGCAATCCTATCACATTCTCGACAACCGAGGTCACCGGATCCATTTTGAATTGAGGTTCAAGGATGATGCAATCCTGCCACATTCTCGATGACCAAAGTTACACTAGATCCGTTCTGAACCGAAGTTCAAGGATGATACAATCTTGCCACATTCTCGATTACCGAAGTTACACCAGATATTTTTTGAACTAAAGTTCAAGGATGATACAATCCTTCCACATTCTCGATGACCGAAGTTACACTGGATCCATTCTGAACCGAAGTTCAAGGATGATACAATCCAGCCACATTCTCGATGACCGAAGTTACACC
The DNA here is from genome assembly GCA_001517045.1 of Pseudotsuga menziesii. Taxonomy (NCBI): domain Eukaryota; kingdom Viridiplantae; phylum Streptophyta; class Pinopsida; order Pinales; family Pinaceae; genus Pseudotsuga; species Pseudotsuga menziesii. The sequence continues at coordinate 101,145 of LPNX010750530.1, forward strand.
GGATCCATTCTGAACCGAAGTTCAAGGATGATATAGTCCTACCACATTCTCGATGACCGAAGTTACACCGGATCCATTCTAAACTGAAGTTCAAGGATGATACAATCCTACCACATTCTCGATGACCAAATTTACACCAGATCCATTATGAACCGAAGTTCAAGGATGATACAATCCTACCACATTCTCGATGACTGAAGTTACATCGGATCCGTTCTGAACCGAAGTTCAAGGATGATACAATCCTACCACCTTCTCAATGACCAAAGTTCACTGGATCCATTCTGAACTGAAGTCCAAGGATGATACAATCCTTCCACCTTCTCGTTGACCAAATTTCACCAGATCCATTCTAAACCAAATTCCACGGATGATACAATCCTGCCACCTTCTTGATGATCGAAGTTCACCGGATCCGTTCTGAACTAAAGTTCAAGGATGATACAATCCTGCTACATTCTCAATGACCGAGGTCACCGGATCACTTCTGGACATTTGTCCCAGGATGATACAATCCCTCTTCATTCTCGAAGACCGAGGTCTCCTGATCACTTCTGGACATATGTCCCAGGTTGATACAATCCCTCTTCATTCTCGAAGACCGAGGTATCCAGATCACTTTAGGGAAAGTACCCAGGGATGATACAATCCCACTGCAACATCAATACTCCCCCTTTCAGGGAAGGTCTTATTAATTCTTGCACATGATCTAGGAACTAGGAATCAAAATCATCAAAGAATTATTAACAAATTACTCATGAATTGGCAATAATCGGAACCAGAATAGGTTTCCTCTCTGTATATTTTATAAACAATAAAGGGTTACAAATCCCATGCAAGAGTAATGGCTTAACTCCATGAAGAATTCGAATTCCTAAGGGAACAATTCGAATTCCATAAGTGAGTCTAGCTTAACTGACTCTTTGCCATGCAATCTCACTCAGTTAACCACTTGACAAAAATCCTAATTGACTCACCAGTCCCTAACTGAAGTTGGAGTGCAATTAATGACTTAATCTCAACTGAAAGAGATCAAACACATGTCATATCAACCAACCATCAAGTGCCAGTACTGCATGACTCCAATAAATCCTGATGAGGTTAACTGAAGCTGAACTGACCATCAGAAGTTGGTGAAGGCGCCTTGTTAGCTCCAGTTCATTAAATAATAATAAAATAATCATTAAATAATCATTAAATAATATATTTAATGAATGGAGGTGCCTTAACTGACTGTAACTGATTGGTTAAACTGAAAGTAACCACCAGTTAGCATGCAGGTGCATTAATGTCACATAGATCACCACTGGAGTGCTCCAGTTAGCCTCCTTGACTGTAGGGAAGGCTAAGTTAGCCTCCTTGACTGTAGGTAGGTGTGAGGATGACTGGGATGGTGGTAATTAATGCTCCAATGATGTCAATTAAACTTAGGATAGTGGTTTAACTAGGCCAATTTGACCGAAAGAGTGAATATGATGGTAAATGTCTCCAACACCCCCCCTTAAGCTATACTCAGGAGAATTTAGAAAACATATGTGCATAAAAATGCTAGGGCCCTGGCAACTAAGGCCATAGGTCACCCTGTACAATAAAGCAACTGAAACAATGCTCAAAACAAACTAAGTGAGGAAAAGAGGGAAAACCCAGTGGGAACAAAACACCCCCTCAAGCTGAACACTGAAAGTAGTCTGGATCACCCTGATGAACTCACCCCCAACAGTGAATGGAGGTAAGTGAACTTCTTTTCTGAAAATCTCTTGGTGAAGATGTCTGCAATCTGCTCATCAGTCGGGCAGTATTGCAGAATGATAGTCCTGCCATGCACTAGCTCCCTGATGTAGTGCATGTGAATCTCTACATGTTTGGTACTCTGCCTGGTAAATGGATCCGTGGATATCTTAATAGCACTCTGGTTGTCACAAAAGAGGACAGTGGACATAGTACTACCAAGATCAAACTCTGAAAGAATGCCTTGCAACCAAACTGCTTCGATGCAAGCATTCACCGCTCCTCGATACTCGGCCTCTGCTGAAGATAGTGCTATGGCAGCCTGCTTTTTGCTTGACCAGAAAATAGGGCCACCACCAAACATGAATACATATCTGGAAGTTGACTTCCGATCAATAGAATCACCCGCCCAATCGGAATCTGTGTATCCAACCAGCTCTAGCTCGGAGTCTGCAGCATAGTGAATGCCATAGGTCCTGGTTCCCTGAATGTACTGGAGGATCCGCTTGGCTGCCTTCCAATGAAGATGATGAGGCTGCTGCATGTATCTTGATACAGCATTCACAGCATAACAAATATCAGTCCTAGAATGTGTCAAGTATAATAAGCTGCCAATCAACTGTCGATAAATAGTGCAGTCCATGGGAGGTGTGCTTTTTCCTTCTTCAAGGCTGATCCCTGAAAGGAAAGGGAATGGTGCAGGTCTACATTCAGCCATGTTAAACTTGACTAACAGGTATGAAATATATTTTGACTGAGTGACCATGATCCCATCAGAATTTTGCTAGATTTCGAGCCCCAAAAATTGTTTTAGAAGCCCCAAATCACTCATTTCAAAGGCATTGTGGAGAGCAGTTTTGATGGCTGAAATGGAGGAAATTGTGCTACCTGTGATCAGTAAGTCATCAACATATAAAACAATAATAATAATATGACCATCATGCTGCTGTAAATACACATTTGGATCTGATCTACATCGCTGAAAGATTTGCGAGAGAAGGAAGGCATCCATCTTGGAATACCACTCTCTTGGGGCCTGTTTTAACCCATATAGTGACTTCTTTAGCTTGCAAACCAAAGATGGATCAGTGATGTAACCTTCAGGCTGCTTCATGTATATCTCCTCATGAAGATCTCCATGCAGAAAGGTTGACTTAACATCCATGTGATGCACCTCCCAGTGCTTGGATGCGGAAATAGCCAAAACAAGGCGAATGGAGTCCATTTTTGCAACCGGTGCAAAGGTCTCATGGTAGTCCACTCCTTGGACCTGAGAGAAACCTTTTGCTACCATCCTTACCTTATATTTGCAGGTGCTTCCATCAGCAGAAACCTTTGTCCGAAACACCCACTTGCATTGAACCAATTTCCTTCCCGGAGGAAGAGAAACTAGCTCCCAAGTAGTGTTTTTCTGAAGAGAATTCATATCTTCATCCATGGCAACTTGCCATCTCGGATCCTTCCAAGCATGGTAGTAGGATTTTGGATCTGAACTAATCATCAAATAGCAAGTTTTGGACAGCAAAATCTCAGAACAAGAAAGTGCAATACCTGCTCTTTGGAAATCAAACCTGGTTCTCCTTGGATCATCCGGATTTCCAATGTTGTCTCCTGCGGAGGAGAGTGTCTGTCGGGCCCATGTAGGTAGATGATTTTGCACTTCAGGTTATGATTCAGTATCTGATTTCTGTGGCACACTGATATCAAAAATCAGAGGATCCAAATCAGGGTCATCATCCCCAATTTCATCATCCAAATATTCAGTGGAATAGGAAGGAATTTCAGCAGTTTTCTCCTCCACCAGTTCCACCTCCTGAAGAGGCTCATCGAACTTGACACTTCTCTCGATGATGATCTGTTTGGTCTTGATATCCAGAAGCTTGAATCCTTTATATTCATCAGGATATCCAATAAATAGACATTCTATGCTCTGCGGTTGCAAAGCCCTTCTTTTATCAAGCGGAATCTGGGCCCATGCAGTGGACCCAAACACCCGTAGGTTA
>LPNX010750530.1:105985-154104 GCA_001517045.1 Pseudotsuga menziesii
TCAGTGTACATGGTGACTCTGTGGAGTCCTTTGCATTTCAGCTGATGCTCCATTTTGAGTTTCCATGTGTGGAAATTGTATGGAGTCAACAAAGGCACTGAGGAGGCTGAGGAGGCCATCTGGATTTTCTTGTAGCGAATGCTTCACCTGTATAAACCTGAAAATCAAAACATAAAGGGCAAAATAAAGAGATTGAGCTATTGCTCACACTTCATGACTTGTTCTTGAGAAATTGATCTTCGTCCCGCCGTGAGCTCTGATACCATATTAATTCTTGCACATGATCTAGGAACTAGGAATCAAAATCATCAAAGAATTATTAACAAATTACTCATGAATTGGCAATAATCGGAACCAAAATAGGTTTCCTCTCTGTATATTTTATAAACAATAAAGGGTTACAATTCCCATGCAAGAGTAATGGCTTAACTCCATGAAGAATTCGAATGCCTAAGGGAACAATTCGAATTCCATAAGTGAGTCTAGCTTAACTGACTCTTTGCCATGCAATCTCACTCAGTTAACCACTTGACAAAAATCCTAATTGACTCACCAGTCCCTAACTGAAGTTGGAGTGCAATTAATGACTTAATCTCAACTGAAAGAGATCAAACACATGTCATAGCAACCAACCATCAAGTGCGAGTACTGCATGACTCTAATAAACCCTGATGAGGTTAACTGAAGCTGAACTGACCATCAAAAGTTGGTGAAGGCGCCTTGTTAGCTCCAGTTCATTAAATAATAATAAAATAATCATTAAATAATCATTAAATAATATATTTAATGAATGGAGGCACCTTAACTGACTGTAACTGATTGGTTAAACTGAAAGTAACCACCAGTTAGCATGCAGGTGCATTAATGTCACATAGATCACCCCTGGAGTGCTCCAGTTAGCCTCCTTGACTGTAGGGAAGGCTAAGTTAGCATCCTTGACTGTAGGTAGGCGTGAGGATGACTGGGATGGTGGTAATTAATGCTCCAATGATGTCAATTAAACTTAGGATAGTGGTTTAACTAGGCCAATTTGACCGAAAGAGTGAATATGATGGTAAATGTCTCCAACAGGTCTTTCTAAACCATACCAAGCTTATCATCAAGCTGATGTGATAGATCACTTTGAAATGAGAACCTCAAATGCAAATAGAAAAATATTAGATCTTACCGATTTGAGGTGTCAGTCCTGCTTCCGGAGCTGGCTGATCTAGGGTTTGTTAGAGAAACCCTAATTTTCAAAACTTGGAAAATTTCAGATATGATTGGATATAAAGATATGTCTCTTCAAATGGAGCTTTCCAATGTACTCCTTTTCTGAAAACAGTGGAGGGAAGCTCCCGGAACAAGAAGCCCTAGTTTTCCAATTTCTTCTGCAGAAATTCCTGTTACTGTTTCTGTGATATCTCCGCAATTACTACTCCTCTATGTATGAAATTTCGCACTGAGTTAACATAGAATGTCCTTGATCCAAAAAAATTGGTTTCATCAAAATTGGTTTCACCAATTTGGATTTATGATCATTTTCCCAAGGTGACCTGTTACAGGACTGTTCAGAATAGTGAAGTTGTAAGGCATGGCACGTGTCACTAGCTCATCTTTAGGTTCTGAAATTCAAACCAAAGAAATTAAATCCAGTGAATTTTTTGGAACATCTTTAGGAATTCCATTTGGACCTCTGTATCCCATGCTACATCAATTATCCCCAGGTGTCCTGTTTAGGGATGAATTCTAGAAGAGGCTAGAACCCTAACTTGGAGGGATCATATCTCCCAGAATATAGCGAATATGAGGCAGAATTTTGGATAAAGTGTAAATAAACATTGTATCTTCGGCATATGCAATTTTCAACTCTTGATCCTTCGCCAATCTCAGGATATAGCGAATGTACCAAAACTTAGCAGTTTTAGTATTTAGGGTTTTTCCAGATCGGGGTCAAACTAGGGTTTGACTTTTTTGGAGTTTCACCCAGCCAAATTTCTTGATCCAGGTCTCTAAAATTCAATTTTGATGAGGAGAACAATCCTATGCTGGGATCACTCAAAAATTCCTCTTCTGTAGAAAGCCCTAATTTTCTGCACCAAAACTGAAAATGCTCGGAATCGAATTTCGCTTCGACAGAAAGATGCGCCCTTCAATGGAGAGTCAGTCTACCCTTCTTTTTCTGATAGATTGTGGATAGAGTCCCAAAAAATAAGAATCCATAGCTTCTATAGCTGCACAATGTCTTCTTTCAGGGTGTCTCTGATACGATGTTAAATTTTCATATGCTTAGCTAAGACATCAGTATTTCATTTCATATTCATAACAAAAGCATATAAACAGGATCACTGAAAGATAGACAAGCACAACCATACAAAAGGAACAAAAGGATTTATCCTAGGAAAACCCTAAAGGGAAAAACCCAGCAAAAGATTCCTCAATATAGATGCCCCAAAAAGATAAAAGAGAAAAGATAAAACTAGCAAGGAGATCAAAGCCTGATCCTCCTCATTCTCCAGATACTTCTCTTATCCACTAATGCACTACACAAGTGAGAGTGTGTGTCCCAAATGAGGAGCACTACACATCTATTTATATTCATCCGTTCACTTAAGTTAACTCATCTGCCATGTAGGCTCGAGTTAATCATGTAGGCTCTAGTTACACATGTAGGCTCAAGTAACCACACTGGGGTGCTAATGACCCACCTTTACAATTAGAGGGGACTGCCTCATGACTCTTATTAGTTCTTTCGATTAGGAGCATCGGGGTACAAAGTAATACAATTGGTTCTCCCAGTAGGACCACTGGGGACCACAAATAAATACATATAGAATATTCTTCGAAGTTACAATATTTCAACACAGATCTTCCATAACTTTATTTTGAATAGTCTTCTCAGAACTATCAATATAGAGTGTGCCTTTTTCAAAAGGGTCACATTCATTTACAAATATTCCAATATAGAGTGCCTCATAGCCATCATACATTGCTTCTCATGTCATATTACATGCCCAATGCACATTTCTTTTCTATGAATTCCAATCTTCTTCTTTGTCACAATACTACCTCATCCATTGCTGTGTCAACATAGACATACATTTCATCATAGGAAATGTATATAATCTATTTTCCATCAATTCCAACATGTATTTCCATATTTCCAATAGGAATGTACATACTGAATCTATGCTATAAAGAAAAGGCCAAGACTAAGCTAGAATGAATACTAGACATAGGTATTATAGATCCCATCGAGGAATTAGAATGGATCAGCCCGATAGTGGTACAAGAAAAAAAGGCTACCAGAGAAGTAATAATTTGTGCTGACTTGAGAAATCTGAATGATGCTTGCTTACATGACCCATTTCCGACTCCACTTAATGATGAAGTGCTAGAGAGTGTTAGAGGACAAGAAATGTACTCGTTCACTGGTGTATTTTATGGTTACCCTCATATTATAATCATGAAGGAGGATTAATACAAGACGACCTTTGTGATGGAGGGGGGATGTTACCAATATATGGTAATGCCCTTTGGACTTAAGAATGTTCCTGTGATTTTTTATAGAATAATAGTTGCTTATTTTACAGATTTTATTCACAAATTTATTGAAGTATAATTCAATGATTAGACATTATTTGGGCTCATAAAATACCATATTGAGTTCCTTAGAATGATGATGGAACACTGTCGCCAGTATCAAATTTTTTTAAACTTGAAAAAATATATCTTTTGCACCCCATTTGGAGTCCTGTTGGGCCATGTGGTTTGTCACGATCGAATTTTGGTTGACCTAGATTAAATTGTCATAATTCTTGACCTACCACCACCTAATATAGTCAAACAATTGAGAGAAACACTGTGACACACTGGATACTATAGAAAATTTATTAAGGGATATGCACAGGTGACTGCACCGATGGAAAAATTGTTGAAAAAATATGCCAAGTTCCATTGGATGGAGAGATTCCAAGAGAGTCTGGATACATTGAAAAATACAATGGTTACAATTCCCATACTTGTATTTCTAGATTGGAAAAAGGAATTCAATGTTCATGTTGATGCATCATCTGTCGCACTCGGCATGGTACTAACGTGTTAACGCAACCAGGATAAGGGTCGATTGACCATCCTATTTACTTTGCTAGAAGTAAGTTCTCAAGTACAAAAATAATTATACGACGATAGAAAGAGAAGGGTTAGCGATGGTATACGCTCTACATAAGTCCAGACACTACTTATTGGGAGGACATTTCAAGATGTACACATACCATTCCACATTGAAATACTTGGTCAATAAGCCAGTTTTTGGGGGGGAATATCTACTGGTGGCTTCTCCTCTTTCAAGAATTTGATTTTGAAGTAATTTTTAAACCTAATTGATTAAATTTGGGACCACACCATATTTCAAGGATTGAAAGTGGTGAAGAACCTAGTAATTTGGAGAATGATCTCCCTGATGCGTAATTGTTTGTGATAACCATGTTTGATGATCACTAAAGAGATATCATACAATTTTTTAGTATGGGTTATATGCCAACTGAAATCACCACTGCATAGAAGAAGTCATTGGTTGTGCGAGTTGCAGATTTCCATTTGTTAGCTGGACAATTGTATAAGTTGGTTCCCAATGAGATTCTTCGCCACTATGCCTTGGAACACAAGTGACTGATGATATTAAATGAGGAACATGATGGTGTCATAGGAGGCGACTAAGCTGGAAAATCTACGGTGCACAATTTTTACACGAAGAATTATGGTGGCCCAACATGCATAAAGACGCCTGAGATTATTGCCGCAACTGTGATATCTACCAAAGGACTGCAAAGTCGTCACAACAGAAATAAATGCCATTAGTACCTCAGGTAAAATTTGTATAAATTGAACCAGGTGATAGATTAATTTTACTCACAACAATTAACAATTGATCATGCAAAATCACTCACAAAGAGACTGAAAATTGGAGCTGAACACTAAACTGTATTAAATCAGTGTAAAAATAGCCAACCCTATAATAACATAGGTTTCTGAATAAATAACATACATCAGTAATTCGAATGCATGAGGAGCAATTCGAATCTAGCATAAAGCAGGCTTACTAAAAATAAGCAAATCCCCCATAGGTGTAAAAAGCTGATCCCAAATCTGTCATGGAGCTCATGAATTGGAAAAATGGCTTAGGAAATATAAAGAGTGGTGGAATGGCAGCTCATACATGCTTTTGCATGGAGAAAAGAGTGGAGGATGAAGAGGACAAAAAACTAGTTCACCTCACCTAGTCTAGCTTTTCTATTTTCCTTAAAACACTGAAAAAGCAGGGAATAAAGCATAAAAAGTAGAAGGGAACCTAGGAGGCTAGGAATAAAGAAGATTTGATTCCTTGGGCTTTCCCATGTGCTACATGAGTCCAATGAGGCAATTTTGACCACTATGGATAGGTAAAAGACAACTTGCACAAGGTGGGACACATGAACTAGGCTAATAAGACAGAAATAATTAAATTAATGTCTAAATGGGTAAACTATGGGTTGATTATTCTAACACCCCCCATTAAGCCTGAATTATGAGTAATATATCAGAAAATTATAGGGCCTAGAAACAAGGCTTAGTCACCCTTTACATACTGCATGTCCATTTAAACAAGGAAAGAGGCAAAACCAACTTGGGAAAATCCTCCCTTAAACATGGACTGTAAAACAAAATTGTAGAATCTTGTCTTCACTCATGCTTTCACAGCATGATCAGTAATCCCCAGCAGTGATTTGAGATTTCTAAAGGTCTTCTCACAAAATTCTTTGGTGAAGATATCAGCTACTTGTTCTGAAGATGAACAGAAGAGTAGGTGAATGGTGCCATCATGCACAAGCTCTCTGATGTAGTGCATATGGATCTCAATGTGTCTCGTTCTCTGCTTCTGAACTGGATCTTTGTAGATTCAAATGGTACTCTGGTTATCATAGTATATGGTATTTGAGTACTCTGGTTCGAAGCCACACTCTCCAAGTAAACCCTGCAACCATAAACATTGAGTTGCTGCATTAACAACTCCTCTATACTCTGCTTCTGTAGATGAGAGTGCAATGGCACTCTGTTTCTTGCTTGAATAGATGATTGGCCCTTCTGTAAGCATGAACACATATCCTGATGTGGAATTTTTGTCTGTGCTATCACCTGCCCAATCACTTTCAGTAAATCCAATCAAATCAAGATCATATTTTGCTTTATAGAAGATCCCATGTGTCCTTGTTCCCTGAACAAAGTTAAGGATCCTTTTGGCTGATTTCCAATGGATATATTGAGGCTGATCCATGAATCTAGAAGCCACACTTACTACATAACAAATATCAGGTCTAGTATGTGTCAAATACAACAAACATCCAATCAATTGCCTATACAGTGTATTGTCTACCATCGGTGAAGAATCAACTTCTTCCAGCTTCACTCTTGAAACGAAAGGAGTTTTTCTTGCTTTGCAATCATTCATTTGAAATTTGTTCAGCAAGTCCAAGGCATATTTGGACTGGTGCACCTTGATTCCAGCTTTGGTTTGAGCAATCTCAAGCCCCAAAAATTGACTTAAGAGCCCCAAATCTGTCATGGAGAAGGCTTGGTTCATAGCTCCTTTTAAGGAATCAATCTCAACCTTTGAGCTTCCTGTAATGAGGAGGTCATCAACATATAACATAATGATCATTAATGAACCATTAAATAAATTCAAATAGACATTTGTATCTGATTTTCACCGAACAAAATTCAGTGATAGCAAGAAGCTATCGATCTTGGCATACCAAGCCCTGGGGGCTTGCTTTATCCCATACAATGACTTTCTCAACCTACACACAAGAGAAGGGTTAGTAGAAAAACCTTGAGGCTGCTGCATATATATCTCCTCAGTGAGATCTCCATTTATGAAGGAACATTTTACATCCATGTGATGTACCTCCCATTGCCTTGAGGCTGCAATGGCTAAGGCTAGCCTGATGGAATCCATTTTTGCCACTGGGGAAAAGGTCTCATTGTAATATATGCCATGAACCTGTGATTAGCCCTTGGGTACCAATATGGACTTGTACTTCAGTGGTGAACCATCAGCAGCAAATTTGGTCTTATAGACCCACTTACACTGTACTAGTTTTCTCCCTGGGGGAAGATCCACTAGCTCCCATGTGTTGCTCTTCTGGAGTGAGCTGAACTCCTCCTTCATGGCTGTTTGCCATATTGGATCTCTTGCTACTTCTTCATATGTTTGAGGATCACAATCCACCATCAAATATCATTTTTCAGCAAACATAGGATCCTTCATGCACAGACCACTCTCAAATTGAGATCTAGTCCTCCTTGGGTCATTAGGATCCCCAACTAGCTCTCCTGGTGCGTGTAGTGTCTTGGCTGCCAATTTTGGCCTTGTAGGTCTGTTAGGGTCTGAAATAAACCCATATCCATCAGACAAATCAGAATAATCATGTTCAACAAACTCTTTACTTACTTCTTGAGGTTCAGGTGGTGAAGAGGCTTCACCAACTTCCACTGCTGCAAGGGGTTCTTCTTCAAACTGAACACACCTTTCGATGAAGGATTTGTTAGTGCTCAAATTTATCAACTTGTACCCTTTTGAATCTTTAGAGTATCCAAAAAAAATACACTCTTGGCTTTGGGGCTGCAAAGCCTTCCTCTTCTCTGTTGGGATTCTAGCCCAAGCCTTTGAGCCAAAAATCCTGAAATGGGTCACATCTGGCTTGTGGCCACTCCATGCTTCGAAGGGAGTCATACCATCAAGATGTTTGTGAGGAACAGTATTATAGATATAGGTTACACATTTGATAGATTCGGAACAGTACTTTGGTGGCAAATTTTTGGCCTCCATCATGCATGTTGCCATCTCCTTCAGTGATCTGTTCTTCCTCTCAGCAACACCATTTTGCTGTGGTGTGTAAGGGATAGAATGCTGCATCTGAATACCTGCATCTGTAAAATAATTAATAAACTCAGACTTGACATACTCACCACCATTTTTAGATCTGAGGGCCTTGAGTTTCCTTCCAGACTGGTTTTCAACCAAAGCCTTAAAGACTATGAATAGGCCAAAAACTTCAGACTTGTGTTTCAGGAAGTGAACCCAGCAATACTTGGAAAAGTCATCAATGAAATTCAATGCATATTTGGCCTGAATCATGGACATATGAGGGAATGGTCCAGCAACATCACTATGGATCAGTTCGAGGGGTTCATAGGTTCTCTCATGACTAGCTCTCTCAAATTTGTGCTCTGGGTGTTTTCCTAGGATACAACCTTGGCAGACTCCTTTGGAAAATTTTATCTTTGGCAACCCTATGACCATCTCTTTTTCACTAAGATCAGAAATATATTTGTAGTTTAGGTGGCCAAATATTTCATGCCAAAGCTTGCTTGCTTCATTAGCATGAACCAGAAGAGCAGAGGGGTTTGAGTAAGGTAGGAAGTGTGAGAACATGTATACCTTTTGAGCATGATTCGCAACTCCTTTTGCAATGACTCTACCAGTTGAAATCTTTGTGATATCAACTTCATCGGGGGAGAATATGACCTTCTTAGGAGACCCAGTGTGGGTCATCTGGTACACTGATAGGAGGTTGGAGGCAAGAACAGGCACATACAGCACATTGCTGAACTGACCATGATCAAGATCTATCCTTCCTTTACCTAAACTTTCAGTGAGAGAGTCATCTCCCAGTACTATAGATGGTCCTTTTGACTTGTCCAGTGAGGAGAAGGCCTCCTTAGTCAAAACCATGTGTCTTGAAGCTCCAGAATCAATGATAAAACTGGGTGATCTTGATGTGCCAGCAACTAGAGCATGAACTCTCTCTCTGTCATCTGAACTTGATCCTCCTTCTCTCTTCTTTGAGCTTTCTAGAAGGGAGATGCCATTCTTCTCCAGGAGTTGGGTCAGCATGTCTATCTGCTTTTTCATACAAGAGCTTTCAGAGTGATTTCCCTTATTGTAGTATGGGCACTTGTTCATTTCACCTTTGTTTTTCTTCTTCTGGTAGTTCTTCTTGGGACCTTGTGGATCCTCCGGAGACTGTTTCTTGTCTCTCTTTTGCTCAGGTGGCTTTTTAGCTTTATTTTTGCTTTTTGAATCCACCCTTGAATCTCTAGCAATCAAAGCTTGATCTTTGGATGGTTTGATGGTGCCCATCATCACCAGCTTGTCCTGTTCTTGTGTGAGAGATTCCATGAAATCTGCAAGGCTAGGCATCTTCCAGGTTCAAGCTGTCAGTTTTGTGGCATAGAAGGTCGAAACAAACATTGAATAATCAGGGCCTAGCTTCAAGAGGATGGCCAGTATGAGCTGATCATCTTTCTTTTCGATACCACATTGTTTCAACTGCAAAACTAGTGCTTTGAACTTGGAGAAATATAGCTGCAGGGATTCAAAGCGTGTTGGGCTCAGAGAAATCAGCTCATTTTTTATTTGATGTCCCCTCATCTCATCTGTCTTTCCAAAAAGATCAGCAAGCTTCTCCCATACTTCATTCCGTGATGTCAATCCATCGAGATGGAAAAGGAGGTCTCTGGAAATACTCAGACATAGGAGGCCATAAGCCTCATCCCTCCTGTTTTGCCATTTTATCTTCTCTAGGGCTGCATTGGGCTCTGTTTCTATTGCCATAGTCACCCTATAGAGGCCTTTCACTCTCAACAGTATCTCCATCTCTGCTTTCCATTCAAATAAATTGAAGGGAGTCAAGATAGTTTTCTGTGATTGATCCATAGCTTAGAAAATCTGTCCCGACTGTTAGTAGAAGGATCCCAGTCACTGATGTCAAACCTGCAAAAAAAAATTTGAAGGAGAGAAACAATCTACAACAGCTCTGATACCATGTGGAAATTGAACCAGGTGATAGATTAATTTTACTCACAACAATTAACAATTGATCATGCAAAATCACTCACAAAGAGACTGAAAATTGGAGCTGAACACTAAAATGTATTAAATCAGTGTACAAATATCCAACCTTGTAATAACATAGGTTGTTGAATAAATAACATACATGAGGGATTTCAATGCATGAGGAGCAATTCAAATCTAGCATAAAGCAGGCTTACTAAAAATAAGCAAATCCCCCATAGGTGTAAAAAGCTGATCCCAAATCTGTCATGGAGCTCACAAATTGGAAAAATGTCTTAGGAAATCTAAAGAGTGGTGGAATGGCAGCTCATACATTCTTTTTCATGGAGAAAAGAGTGGAGGATGAAGAGGACAAAAAACTAGTTCACCTCACCTAGTCTAGCTTTTCTATTTTCCTTAAAACACTGAAAAAGCAGGGAATAAAGCAGACAAAGCAGAAGGGCGCCTAGGAGGCCAGGAGTAAAGTAGATTTGATTCCTTGGGATTTCCCATGTGCTACATGAGTCAAATGAGGCAAGTTTGACCACTATGGATAGGTAAAAGACAACTTGCACAAGGTGGGACACATGAACTAGGCTAATAAGACAGAAATAATTAAACTAATGTCTAAATGGGTAAACTATGGGTTGACTATTCTAACAAAATTACAGGAATTTGATAAATGGGTTGTTGACTTTGTGGGCCCTATTGGTTTGACAAGAAATCTAATAGGTGCATGATATATTATTACTGCAAAAAACTACCTAACCAGATGGGTTGAAGTAGTGCTGGTAAATGATTGTACTGCTACGAATGTTGAGAATTTTTTGTTTGAAACTATCATAGAAAGATGTGGTTTCCAAAAGATTTTAATAAGTGATCAAGGTATGCACTTTGTTAACCAATTTATTGAATAACTAATGGAATACTTTTAGATCCAACATAGAAAAACAACACCATATCACCCTCAAGCAAATGGTGTTGTTGAAGCCTTTAAAAAAGTCCTAGAAAATGCATTGACAAATATTTGTAATGCTCAAAGAGATGATTGGGATTAGAAAATTCCCATAGTATTATGGGCATATCTCACGACTGTAACAAATTGACAGGTCACACCCCATTTTTCTTGGTTTATAGGAAGGAAGCTATGATGCTGATGGAATACATTGTACCAAGTCTAAGAACTGATGTGATCACAGAGATTACATATGTTGAAACTTGTGCAGCTGGAATTAGAATGTTTTGTCGCAAGGTATCACCAAAACATTGAGAATGAAAGACATAATAGATGGCATGATCGCCACATTAAATACAAGCAGTTTCCGGTCGAAGGACATTTTCTTATTTATGACAACAATTTTTTCAAGCATCTGCGCAAGTTAAGAACACATTGGGTAGGACCATATATTTTCAAAAAGATCACTGACGAAGGATATTTTGAATTGAAAAATATAGATGGAACATCATTTGGAGGGATAATAGACGAAATTTGGTTAAAGCTGTATCACAATAGCACCGACTTGGTTGCATAAAAAAATACTTTTGGTCATAGACTTCTCGTCTACCATAGAAAGAGGACAAGAGTAAAAGAGAAAAACATAAAAACTTTGAGCCTTTTACACATTATTTAATCGCAAAATGGTAGTATGCCACATGAAGAAAAAAAATTGCACAGACTAGGTGTTTGGCACACATCAGAAATTCGGGGAAAAAGACACTTCGACCGTCGCAAGGAAAGGAGATTTGTCAAAGGAAGAATATAGGTTGTAGGGAGTGCGATGTTGACACAATAAATGAGATCTATTAAAAGAGGAATATAGGTCATAGGGAGTGCCATGATGTTGCAAGGTATATTAATATCATGAAAAGGACAGCTGGAGGGCATTAAATTTTAAAACCATGAAATATTTTGGCGGCATGGTTTTAAGTCACTTAGGTCATGATTGCAATGATCTCATAGCGGGAAGTGGTGTGTTACATGGCAGTTTCCATATGATGAGTTGGACAGGTGATCCATGTGGTGGATCATGTTTCCAATATTCAACTCGATTTTTATGCATGTGAAGGTCTGATGCTCAAATGAGTAGGTATTACCTCTAGTCATGCTTCACTTTCAATTCAGTCTAATGCATTTGAATGAGAAATTGCTATCTGCAACTCCCAAGGGCTGAAGTAAGTTAGTTATTTATAGAGACATGTGTACTAATAATACTAGTGACACTGCACTCATAGGATCCGCCATTGAATCTATGTTACCTATAGTGAGCATGGAAGATGCTTCCAGATATGTTCCACCGCGGGAAAGAATGGGATTGGAAACTGAGCTAGTTCCAGTCATCCCTGAGATAAGGATACAAACCAGCCTACCGGTTTTGTCAATGAAGAAGTGTTCTGGTCCCCCCAAGAGTAAATCTCTCTCAGCACTTCCAATGAAGGATGAAAAAGAAGCGGTTGAAATTCCATCGAAACCGCCAGATAAACCTATGGAACGATTCACTAGAGTTCATAGTATCCATCTTTAGAACCCAAAAGCAAAGAGAAAGTCCACCATCATCGCCATCATTTAAACAAGAAGCACGGGATATAGTTGGATATGGTGTTTAAAAAATGAAAAAGAGATGGATGAGTTCCATGCAGAAAAGGAAGACATTGATGAGATGGCATATTTCATCGACATTGCAAGGAAAACGTCGATGAAATGGCATATTTCATCGACTCTAACAAGGAATATGTTGATGAGATGGCATAATTCATCATTAAATAACATAGAAGACAACTAGATGATGCATATCACTACCGATGAAGAAGAAGTTGAGCAACATGGTCTTCCTCTAAGAGGGAAAAATCTAATGAAAAGAATGCCTAGGAAAGCACTGGGGATTTTGTCTTCATCTGTCAAGATTGATGATGTCGATGAACTTTCCCATGTTGTCCCTTTGCTCTAAAACAATAACTTTACTCAATAGAATAAATAAGGAAAGAAGTGGGAAAGTATTCAAAGGGAATCAAAGAAGTTGAGTCATCCTGTGCCAAGGTTTTAAACCAAGTATATAAGACTTTGGAAGCCTTGATCAATGACACCGAGCTAGGAAAGGTCACAAAAGAGATGCACCTAGTTGAGACAAAAGTCACTCAGTTGAAAAATGAGATGAAAAATTTACCCTTAGCACTAAAGATGGATAAGGCAATAGAAATAAAGAAGCTCCAACAACAAGTGACAGTGTTGTGCATGCAACAACTGCAAAAGGTAGATAAAGTTAAAGAGTTGTAGGATGAAGTAAAGTGGATTAAAGGAATTATCCATCTTGTACATCAAAGGGTGCAACGAGCAGTGGAAAAAAAAAGGATATTATCATTTGAACACCTCAATTCCGACCTTGTGGAAAACCTACAGAAAGCAGAGCAAGATGTAAACGAGAGACAAAAGAGATCTTGTAAATATTCCAAGTTTTTCAAGGTAAATTTTTCCGAAATGTAGAAGTGGAAGAATAGCCTTACGTGTCTTGGGACGAACCACAGGTGAGTCTTGGGGGCATGTTGGCCCTAGGTTAGGTAGAATTAAGTTGCAAATTAAGTATGGAAAGAGTCAGGTAGGAAAAGGAAGAAGGAAGCTGCACCACAAGTTGAAGGAAGAAGGCGATGTGACAGAAGAAGCAGCGAAAGAAAATATTAGACAAGAAGAGAATCCATGACAGAGAGAGAAGTCATGACAGGAAGATAATTCATGACAAAAGGAAAAGGCGCGGTAAGAGGAGTAGTGATAGAGGAAACCATGTCGGAAGGCGTGCAGTGGCGCAACGACGCAACGGCTGGAAAGTGTCAATCGAAAAAATCATGGGTACGAGGTTGGATAGAGTTGGTGGATGTCACACGTATGAAAGCATCTTTGTAATTTGGGCCATTAGTTCCTATTGACATGTGTTGCTAGAATAGGAATGAAAACCTACTGTCTAACTTTATGAATTCAGTTTAGAGAGACATGTAAGAGTCTATAAGAAGGAAGAACCTAGGCTGTGTGTGGGTTACTTAGTTACTTACTTGCTAGTTTCTTAATGGCTTAGCTACTTACTGGGTGACTTACTAAGTTATTGTTGTTCGTAGCAGCAAATTTTATAGCTTTTTTCTCCACTTAGGGATTTTAGCCCCTGGTCGGGGTTTTGGGCCCTACCTAGGGTTTAAGCCCTTTTCCTTATTTTGTAGCTCCTTTTGGGGAATTTAAGCCCTTTTAGGGTTTTTAGCCCCTTTTTGGGTGTTTTAGCCCCTTTGTGAGGCTTTTGGCTCCTTGGTGAGCTATTTTGGCTCTTTGGGGGTTTTTTAAGCCCCTTTTTTATTATTTTTGAGCTTTTGGGAGAAAAACATAGCCTAAACATGGGTGTGGGGGTCAAATGGGTTAGGAGATGGATGTCTACAAATGGCGTGGGCTAGACGGAGCATGTTGAGCAATTTTTTGTGTTAATAGTAGCTAGTCTGCCAGTAGAGAGTTAGTCAGTTTCTTGGTCAAGAGTCGAAGAAGTATGGATATAAGTGCACAGATTTGTAGAGAAGGTGGGGTTGATCTATCCTATTTACAGATCAACAATAGAGTCGACGAGACAAGAGTTGTAGAGTTATAAAGAAGTCAATTCAATCTAGGCTATGTGCGGATCAACTGTAGATTCAAGTAGAGAAGAAACAATAATGAAAGACCAGAGAGCATGAGAGGAGAGAGAAATCTGTATATAGAAGAGAAGAAGATCTGAAACAGATTTTATATCTCAGTGTGTAGACACAAATGTGGCATATATATTTGATTCCAAATGAAGAGTTCCTTTGCATTTTTTCCTGGATGTGTTTCCACGTTAATTCCTATGTCAAATATGTAAATGATGAATGTATTCGACTCACATGTATGTTGTTGTGAATGAATGCTTATGTATTTGCTTACAAATTGAGTTGTATGTTTCTATTGCACTGATTTAGTTGGAATCACCTATACTCCATGATATTTATTGTTATAGTATTTGTTAATGGCTTAATAGAGTCACATTGTAACTGTGCATAAATAATACAAGTAATCCACCCCCTCAACTTCGGTTGAGTGCCTTGGTAGAATCCTAAGGGAAGAGAAATCCCCCACCCAAATGTAGAAACCTAGTTCTGGTAGTTACCCATAATAGAGATATATCAGGTGAGACAACATCTGCGTCACAGGTGATGCCGACTGAACCTTGATCTGTCAGGCTGATATATTGGGATTTGTTGTGTGTAAAGGAGGGATTGAACCTGGTTCAAAGAACAGAAAGGGAAGGAAGAAGACGCCAACAGTCATTAATGATGGAAGTAAGTTTTTTATGAGTTTTTGAAGTAAAATACTAATACAAGATTGTTGCAAATTTAGATAATATTTCACCACCACATATATAATAACATAAAAAAATAAGCATTAGTAAAAATAAAAAACTGATAATAATCGACAGTAGAATGTTGCAAATTTAGATCAGTGCCAATGGATTCAAAAATAAAGAAATAATGTTGTTGAAAGATGAAATGTTTTGCAATGTGTCTTAGTCAGATTTAATTATTGAAAGATGAATTGAGTCATGGGAAGGGGATTCTCAATATACTCTAAAGTACTAAGAATATGTTCAGAAAATGACGAAGGTGGTTCTCTAATCATAAAAGTGGGATGAATCAGAGTCTTTGAGAGTTGTCCAACACTACACCAACAAGAGTGTATCCTGAAGGTATCTTGAGGTCATTGTTTGGTGGTTCCTGCTTCCTTTGAATAATTTTCCCATGATTGTCAAATGCACTATGTTGTATTTTTGTAATGTTTTTTGGGAGTTGATTTTATAAATGGATTGTTGAGTTAAAGTGTGGAAATTAGAAAATGTCGCAAATCACTTTTGATTCCCCAACAACCAGGAAAATCCCGCAGAGGGAAAGAAAATACATGAAGTTTATGATGAAGTGTTAATTCCAATTAAAGAAATAAAAGAAGTGGTAAAATCAATTAAACTAAAGACAAATTGAGACCACAAAATATTTGTCACTTTTTGATCATCCACCAATAATCGACAAAACCTTTGGTTGGTGGCGAGAGCATACTTCATGGAAACGAGTCAACTATGAAGTTATTGCTTTATTTTAAGATGAAATCAAAACAAATTAATTAAAATATTCATCCTTTATAGAAGGTGGATTGTGTGCATGTGTTGGATAGAATAAAGAAAACCATAAAGGACATTGTGAATCCCCCAAAGGGGCTGGAGTGTGGGCGATGTGAATCCCACTTGATTTATTTATTATTAAACTTTACAAATTGATGAAATAAGAAAATAAAATTCATTTTGATCCTTGAAAATGGATCTAAAGGATTACACACTCTTTGGATGAGAAGAGGAATGAAGAAAATGGAAGAAGGAAGGATTTCGGGTGCCCATTGTTGGGCTCCAGAATTGTCTTTTATAATGATGTTATTTACATTAATTTCTCATCCTATCTACCATAATTTAATACATCTATGTTCAATAAGGCTATATTTTACTTTGTTTTATTAATTAAATCTCGTAAATGTAAAGTGAGCCTAATGTGTTATTTTTAATGTATTAAATGCAATAATTGTGTAATTTGTAAGCATTTCGGTACTCTATACGGCCTTTCTTCTGATCATGAGTGCTTCACTAGGTTTGATTGCATTGGTTCAATAAGTTTGGCTTGCCTTTGTCTTTTGGCTCTTGTTGATCCTTTGATATCTTTTCCTTCCACTCCTCATTAGTCCCGTCAAACCTACTTGTGAAAATCAAAACCAAGGATTAATGATAAGTTTGTAACAATATAAATAAAAATAGATGAAATATTAAAAAAAGATTATTATTAACATACTAATCTTTTTAAAACATAATTTTTTTAAATCCACAATAAAACAAATTAGTATAAAACAAAATTGAAAACATCCATAAAATAAAATATTTTAAATGTTTTAAGTGGAAATATTAAGCATGGAAATTACAAAAATATTTAGAAACATTGGTTCCATTAGCCATAAAAGGGAGGTGAACATTTCATTAACTTTCCATAGCCTACATTTGATTAACTAAACAAAATCATTAAACCAATATAATATGTATGGCACTTGCTTTCACTTTATCATATAAATGGAACTTTATTTCACTTTATAATATGGATGACACTTATAAATTATTTTGTTTGACTTTCACAAAACTTTGACTAATATGTAATTTATTTATTTTGACACGAAAAATTATGAGAAAAGGAAGGAGTGCACATATCATGAGGATGAGAAGGAAGAAGATTGGTAAAATCTAGCATACAACCAATTAAAATCAGCCACAACATGAAGCTAGCACCAACATTCAATTTGGAAAAAAAAGCAGTAGCAAATTCGCTCATAATCTGGATTTATGAACAAATTTGAGTTACAGGTCATTCGGATGCTCATCTAGACACCCATTTTGACCACATGTTTTTAACAGACAACATATTTTCAGGCTATATTTTTGGGAAAACAGAGGCGAAATTGAAAATAGTACATGGGTTTTGTGCAGAATAGGTCTATTTAGGTCACAGCAAGAAATTTTGTGAAAATTCAAAGCCATTTAAGAGAAAATCGTGGTTCTCTAAAACCAACTTTTCCAAAAAATGTGATTGACCATTTTCTAAATTTAGAACCAGTTGTGACAGCTCAGGAAATTGGGGGATTCAACTCTATCCTTCCCCACGGGGTTGTTCATGTATAAATTAGACCGTACAGGTCTGGAGATGGGTTGTTATTGTAAAAATCCATTTTTGATAATATTGAATTGTTGCTCCTGGTTCAAATTCATTTTTATGCATTGGTGACTGATTAGTTCATGAATGTGAAGCCATTGTAACCTGAGAGGGCCCCTCAGTGACAAGTGTGCATTTCTATGTGTGCAAGATCGATCTCGTTCAACTGTGTTTGTGTTTGTCAGCTAAGTAATTTTGTTTCTGTATTTTAATTTTATTAATTTTAGTTTAGTAGATGTTCAGTTGTGTGTGCTTTCAATTAAATTCATTTTAGCTTGGTAGATTAGGAATTTTTCCTTAGTATCAGAGTTCTGCCTAGTTGTTCATTTCCTTTTCATTTCTGATATTTATACTCTGCCAGTGCATCTTTCTTTTCATGTTTACTATTTGTTGCATTTACAATCACATTCCCATCATCATTATAGGAGATAAATTTTTGGGGAAACATTTGAGCAAACCGTAAGAAATCTGGGGAAACCGCTCGAAACCCACTTCCCAAATGGACCCATTTACCCCTAACCATGGGAGGTTTCATAAAATTCTTAACAGATAGGGAGAAAAACGTTGTCGGATAGACCTCTACTTTTTTTTCCATTTGGTTGTTTCATGTAGCGTATGTCATATTATGATGCTGTGTTGTTAATGTAGTTTCATTTTTAGTCTTTAAATCAAATAATCGGTTGCATGCATAGCTTATTTCTAATTTCCTTCTAAGTTTTATAGTTTGATTCCTAGTTTTATATTTATAATCAAACATAGTATTTTTCTTTAATATCTTAGATTCCATTTACAGTAGGTTCAATTCAATTCATTCTCATTTTGTTATAACTTCACTTGGTTTATATCTTAGCTTGTTTTGATAATGCAATAAAGAATAATTTATTTATGATCATGAATTAGCTTAAGTCATTTTACCGTTATTTCAATTATTGAATAAGTCCACTCACTGTTCTTTTTGCATTCTGTTATCATGTGCACGAAATCAGTTGATCCTTAGATCATTTAGGTTAGTTTTCATTGTTTTCTCTATATAGCCCATCATTCAGACCTATATTCTAGTCTGTTATCCAGCCCTTCATTCGACCTTCAATGTTCTTAATTTGTTTGAAGCCTGTTTTAAAGCTATGTTTCTTTAGCTTTTGAATTATGTTTTGACTGTGGTAATTAGATATTGGTTATGCTTATCATTAGGACCATAGGCTAGGTTGTTTAAAGTATTTATTAAAGTTGAACATTATTTCATCTTTGCAATTATGTTAAAACTTGAAATTTGAATGCTTTGTAGATTTTATATTTTATTGTATTTAGTTAGCATTAGGATCTTAAGTATGAATTGAATTAATGATCACTAGATTAAGAATATTAGTTTTAAACATTTCGAGTTCATTGATCAATTGTTGATTAGATTAGATTTATTAAACTAGTTTGCTTAGATAGTTTATGATTCCTCGCAAAGTATTTGTTTACACTTGGTCCTTAGATTAGTGTTTCAATCTGCTTTATATGATTGCATAGAGTTTGATAACTAGAGTAGGATAGTTGGTTAGTTTTCTCTTTAAATATAGAGTAGTTTCGCTCATAGAATAGATAGATTAATTGCTCTTTTCATTTGTAGCATAATTTCCTGTTTTACAGTAATTAGTTTCATATTTGCTTTTGTAATTAATTTCAATGTTTTCTTTCATAGTTAATCTCATGGTTAAGTATATTATCATCCCCGCATAAGCATATAGTTCATGCATTCATGAAATAGTTTAGTTGATTTGTTGCATGTTTTGAATAATTAAATTTACTTTCATTAGATTAGATTGCTTTCAGGCCAAGTGACCTCTTTCCTAGATTAGTTGTTGCAATTTCATTTCACATAATAGATTAGCACAACAATAGTTTAGATTTGAATTCTAGTTGTTAAATAGTTTCCCTGCTTTCATAAGAATAGATTGGATTCCTGCATTTAGCTCATGATAGTCATGCATTTAGTTTAACATCATGTAGTTGCATGATTAGTGCATTTTATTATCTAGTTAGCTTATATTAGAATAAGCTTTAATCCTGCACATATAATGTTTGCATATCACAAGCTACCTACCCGGGTTGAAAAATTAAGTGTTGAATTAGATAATATATATTTTACCCAACATTTTGGCGTCATTGCTGGGGAGGTGCTAAAGGGATTAAAGTCTAGGTAGATAGGTTGCTTTTACATTACACAGCAAGGAGGAGGGGAGAACGGTAAGACGAGAGGTAAGAACTTGCACATCCACTGTAGTGGGGTTCCCTAAAGCCTTGTTTTTCATTTTCTACATTTACTTTCCGCAAGTTAATTTTAAATAGGTGTTTTAGTGTGATGTGATTTTGTAAATTTTCTTTAGTAGTAGATAGCCTTAAAAAATAGATAAAATATTTTTGTGGGTGTTGTAAGAACCTCAGAGACTAATCCTTTTGTGAAGCATGACCTATCAACCAACCAAATGGATTCAAAGGTGTTCATTAGTATGAGAGAACTTTCTCAACTCATAGCAATAGATAGGATCTCGATCTCTACCTCTCAATAATAGATTCTCTTGATAGAAGTTGAGAGCTTATCCACTGCTCCTGAAATGACAAACAAACCAAAGTCCTAAGAACTACAAATAGATGTTCTTTGCGAGAATGCAAAAGAAGCTGATACATTGGGGATTGCATCCGAAGGAGAGCAACCTAAAATTAAAGATTTCTCCACATGCAAGCTAATAGATCCATCATGTGCTCAAACAACTGCTGAATTAGAAGAAGGGGATCTATATGCCATAGTGAAGGAAGGTGAGTACCAGGACTACATCGAAAGATGGTTCCATGAGGTAACCCAACTACAATACCATTCCTTCATTCGAAACCTGTTGATGCAAAGAAAAGTAAGTTGGTTGAACTTCCACATTTAGGTAATCACTGAAAAAATCTTTTCATATGTGGATAAATGTACAATTCTGATTTTGCTTCGCACTTGGTTTCATTGGAAAAGATCATATACTTGAATAAACATGTTTTCTTTCTTCTTAGGTTAGGGAAATATATATATAAATAAAATGTTGCATTCTTAGTTTAGGGAATACTGCAACTTCATTTTTGTTTTGTTTTTCAAATAAAAGAACTAAGAATAAGATCATATTAATGACTAAACCAAAACAATTTTACATCATTAATTTTTTCCATACATGCATATTTTTACTATAACTATTACTTAAGACTAACTTTAAATATCATCATGATTTACCATAGGTTTAAGGTCTATCTAAAAACCTAGAGGTCACTCTACATCCTAACTTCATTATCAGAGTCTGTTATTTAAGCATATTTAGTACAAGGTAGCATAAGGGTGAATGAGATTCGTAGTTTGTGAGGGAACACTACCATAAATCTATATGAAAAGACAAATTTTGGGACTAGAGACACCTTTCATTCATTATCTTATGGCTTCATCCACTTTACAATAAATCCATCAACCGTGTGTACCCTTGGTTTAGTAGATTCCTCTTGCAACCTTTATTTTGGTTCCATGATAAAAGTTAAAAAGAGACTAGCTACCCTCTAACCCATATACCATCCCATCCTGTAACATGGTTTTCAGAGCTACTCCCCCACCACTCCTTCATAGGAAAATTTATTTGTCAAATATCTATAGGGAGTGGATATTTCAGACATGAGCCTCTGATGGAAATTGGGTTCAAGAGGTTGACCCATTGGGGTACTGAGTAGGCTTACTGGTAGCAGGTATCAACCTGTGGTATGACTAGGTAAGCCCGACAGGTACTGAACAGGCCTGAGTAAAAGAGGGGAATCTGCCTGGGGAGGAAAACTTATTAAAAAAGAGAGAAAAAGTGATACAGGAGGATATTGGTGGCCACCCACCTATTCCTATTGGAACCCCACCATTGTTTCTTTTAGTTTTCCAGTTTCCTTAATTGTAGCACAATTTACTCTTTTTGGTAGTTTTCAGGTCCTAAACTTTCGAAGCCGTTTTGAGGCCCTAAACGACATTTTTTCGGCATCGAATGGCCAAGAAAATATGAGTCCATTTCAGACATGAAATTTTTCATTTATGGATGTAGTCCTTAAATAGATATTTCTAATGATGTATCATGCACATCAAACAGAGGTAGTATGCTAAAGTTACGACCATGGGAAATTGATGTACCAAGTTACCCAATGGGGTCCACATTCTATCGTTTCACCTCCTAGGGTTAGGTTTTTGGATGTGTAGGGTTTCCATTGTTTCTCAATAATATATAGGCCTTCTATCCTCATTGTAACACAGAGTTCAAAGTCATGTAGCCTCCACATATATTCTCAGAGATAAGTTACCAGCACTCTAGCTAGCTTATTTCCATTCTGTATGTAAACAAGTTTCAGTTATTGATTAATGAAATGAAGTGTTATTTTTGCTACATATTTGTTTCTATGTTTATTTGTGTATTATGTTGTGTTCTTGCATAAATCCAGATCAATGGTATTAGAGCAATCTTCTCTTTGTTGATCCTTCTTTGCATGTCCCCAACGAGGGTGGGGTATAAAGAGTTAGGACTCGATCTTGTTGAACCTTTGCAAGATCAGCCTCGCAAATCCTGATGGCCACGCATGGGGGATGAAAAAAAAGACGAGGGCACATAATATTATTTCAAAATGTTTCTCAAGGAGGCCCTTGGAAAACAAAGGAATGCGATGATGGATAACTTCGCCTAGATCCTTCAACGAATTCCCACTAGTGGCGCATCTGCATCTAGCAACCACTCTGGAAGCGCAGCCCCTTTTAAGGTACAAGTAAACTTTGAAATTCCCATATTTGATGGCCAAATAGATGCAGAAGCCATAGATAGATGGCTGAATCTATTAGAAGGATATTTCTCAGTTCATGAATTTTCTGACCGTGAAAATATTACTTTTTCTCTACTCAAAGCCACTCCCAATGTCAAGGACTGGTGGGAAACCTACTGTGAGAGAAAGAATGAGGAAGGACCCTATTTGTTCTTCATCATACCCACTTGGAATTATTTTTGAGATGCCATAAAGGGACAATATTATCCGGTGGGGAGCTATGAGGACAAGTACATACAATGAACTACGTTGTGGCAGTAAAGAGATCAAGATGTGCATGAGCTGATGAATCTGTTCCATGCCCTGCACACCAAGTTGAGTATCAAATATTCAGATTAAAATTTGGTGCTGCAGTACCACAGTTGTATGCATAGATACATTCAGGAGAAAATTGAGTTCCTTGACATCTCCTTGCTTGGTACGACATACTGGTATGCTGCCAAAATTGAGCAAAAATTCAAACAGAAAAAGTGAGACTTTGGGTCTGCGAATTAGAAGCAAGGGAAATGTGCCCCCAAACCAAAGAACCAAGGACATAGCCAAGGCATGGAAACTCAAGAAAACTTTCCAGAGCCGCAAGCAAAGAGCAACACTGCAAATCCAAATAAGGAAGCAAGAAAGTGGTGCGAGTTCCATAAGAGCCCCACCCACAACACAAGTGAGTGTCGAGCCAAGCAGTCACTGGTGGCCGAGATAAAGGCTTCTGAATCAGATGCATACTCTAACACTGAATCAGAACCCAAGAAGGGGAATGATAGAGGGAAGAATATTATCAATGGAGATCCCAATGCCACCGTTGCCACCATGAAGATCCAAAAGGAAGAACCAGAAGATTCAGAGGAGGAGGAGCATATTTTCCACTCCCAGATGTGGGTAAAGGGTTCCCCACTACAATTCATTGTCGACAGTGGGATCCAAAAGAACCTAATTTTAGTAGAGGTTGTGAAGTGTTTGGGTTTTCTGATCACAGTACACCCATAGCCGTACACCATTGGGTTGCTTCACCAAGGGTGGGATCTCCGCGTCAGCCAGCGGTGCCACCTTCCCTATGGCATCAAGCCCTTCACTGATGAGGTATTATGTGATATTCCTCCTCTTGATGTTTGTGATGTATTATTAGGTCAACCATACTTATGGAAGAAACATGATTTGTATGAGTCTCGTCCTCGCCCTGTTATTATTACATTGGGAAATAATTTGTATAGGATACCGGAGGTACCACTTCCTGTCGCTATCTCTTTGGTTACTATAAAACAATGCAGTAAGCTCATTTCCAAAACTAGGAAGTTTGTTTTCTTGACGATCCACCCTTAGGGAAATAATAAAATCATGGCCACAACCTCTAGATAGGGCCCCTCCTCATGACAACAACAAATGGACAAGATTGTGTAGGAGTACCGAGACATATTCACCTCACCCATCATGGTGCCTCTCCACTGTCAGGTCAAGCACCCCATCAATATTACCCCAGGTGCACCACTACCCAATAGACTGATATATCGACCCTTTGTTCTAGAGAATGATGAAATCAAGAGGAAAATTCAGGATCTACTATAGAAGGCTCACATTTGGCCAAGTTCATCACCCTGTGAGAGCCCGATCCTGTTGGTACAGAAGAAGGATGGGAGTTGGAGACTCTGTATTGACTATTAGGCACTGAACAAGATCATTGTCCATAATAGGTACCCAATCCCATGTATTGATGACCTCCTAGACCAAATTAAAGGGGCCAAATACTTTAGAAATGTCGACTTAAAGTCCGGGTATCACTAGATACCGATTGAACCAACCTATGTGTGGAAGACTGCCTTCAAATCCAAGGAGGGCCTTTTCAAATGATTGGTCATGCCTTTTGGGCTGACGAATGCTTCTGCAACCTTCATGAGACTAATGGATGACATCTTGCGGCCACTCACCAACTCATTTATAGTAGTGTACTTGGATGACATCCTGATCTTCAGCCAGACTTGGGAAGAGCTCCTCCACCACATCCGACAGGTCCTCCAAACATTGTGGCAACACAAGTTGTGTGAAAATTTGTACAAGTGCAATTTCATCATGAACCAGGTTCATTATATCAGATACATTATTGATGAGTGTGGGGTACATGTGGACCCAACCAAGATCCAAGTCATTCGGGATTGTCCAGCCCCAACTGCTCTAACAAAGATTTGTAGCTTTCTGGGCCTTTCTAATTTCTATAGCAAGTTTGTGTTGGGATTATTTCATATCACTTGGCCCTTGAGTTAAGTCACCATGGGAGGAGCAAAAGAAAAATTCTTTTGATCGGAATCTCAGCAAAAGGCATTTGCAGAATTGAAACATCTCCTCTGTTGTGCCATAGTGTTCACATTACCAGACTTGCAACAGCCATTTGAGATCAAGACAGATGCCTTTGACTATGCTATTGGGGTAGTCCTTACTAAACAAGGGAATCCAGTGGCATATCATAGTGAGATACTATCCAACACAGTCTGCAAATATCCCACTTATGAAAAAGAGATGTATTCCATTGTATAGGCATGTCGACAATAGAAACATTACATTTTGGGGAAGGAAACGATCATCCACACATACCACCTACCCCTGCAGTTCATGCAGACACAAGGGAAGTTACAAAATGATTTCCATCAGAAGTGGTCCACATATCTACAACAGTTTCATTTGAACATCAAGTATAAGAACGGAAGCACCAATAATGTTGCAGATTGCCTCAGTCGACCATCGATCATGGTGATAACCACCGTGCTCAACTCTTGTGGGAACAAGACTTCTGATTGGCCACTTCTCTACAAGAGCAATCCAAAATTCAGCCATACATACCAGACACTCTTGGAGGGAAACCAAATTCCAAAATTTCACCTCCGGGATGTACTACTATGTCACATGGGACACCTTTTTGTTCCTTCAAGCGAGCGTGCCAAGATGATTTTGGAAGCACACTACAGTCGAGTTGCTGGGAATTTCGGGGTCGAGAAAATAGTGGTAGTATTGCAAAAGTATTTCTATTGGTTGAAACTTCGACAGGACGTTACGAAGTACATCTGATCCTACAATGCCTACACCATTTCCAAACCATCCATCAAGAAGCAAGGCCTCTATACTCTATTTCCTACCCCTAGTCGACCTTGGGAATCCATCTCCATGGATTACATATTGGGCCTTCCTTATACTAAGCATGGAAGTGACTGTGTGTTTGTGGTCATTGATAGATTCTCAAATATGGCCATAATGGTGGCCTACAAGAATAAATTCATAGCAAAAGCCACTATTAAAATCTTCCTTGAATGAGTGTAGGTACACTTTGGGATTGCACAGTTTATAATCTCAGACCGAGACAACAGGTTCCTTAGTACATTTTGGTATAGCCTATGGTCAATGCTAGACAACAAGCTCACAAAGTCCACAACTTTCCATCCCCAGACTGATGGCCAGACAGAGGTCCTCAATAGGATGATCATACACATTTTGCGCATGTACAACTCAAAGCATGCATGAACATGGGATGAGATCCTCCCCTATGTACAACACAACTATAACCAAGCCCTCCATAGCTCAACCAATCACAGCCCCTTTCATGTGGGCTTGGGATTCCAACCACTATGTCCCATTGACATAGTCATGCCATTTGCAGCTACTCAGGCTGATTCAACTCATATCTAGTCTGAAGTTTCCAAGGCAAACAACTTAATTGAGCACATTCAACACATTCACTAATAGGTTCATGATATAATGGATAGATCCAATGCTAAGTACAAGCAGTGACATGATAACCAGTAGGTGCAACAGAAATTTCAGTTGGGCAACAAACTGTGGCTACATTTGCAGAACGAATGCCTTGTTGGACCCTACTGCAAGCTTCTCCCACTCCGATATGGGACATAAACCATCACCAAGGCTGTCATGGAAAATTCCTTCGAGCTCACTATTCACCATTCCTTGGTCTGTACCCAGTGTTCAATGTGGACCACCTTCGGCCCTACTTTCCACCTCTACTGGACACATCAGATGTGGCAGAACAACTCACACCAACAGAGTTAAACCCCAACTGCATGGACCAAGCCACAACTAATCAAATTATGGACACACAGATCAAGAACACCCACTAGTAGAATATCTAGCTATATATATTTTTCAAAGTAGGCCAACTCCTTCAGCAAGGAAAGTGGC
Organism: Pseudotsuga menziesii; assembly: GCA_001517045.1. NCBI lineage: Eukaryota > Viridiplantae > Streptophyta > Pinopsida > Pinales > Pinaceae > Pseudotsuga > Pseudotsuga menziesii. Next base: position 132,630 of record LPNX010750530.1, read on the forward strand.
TCACCAGGGACCAAGTTGAATAGAAGTTTCCTCATCTCATGGAGGAACTCAACGCAATGGGGAGAATTGATTCCTAAGGAGGGAGGAATGATCCAGGAGGATATTGGTGGCCACCCACCTATTCCTCTTGGACCCCCACCATTGTTTCTTTCAGTTTTCCAGTTTCCTTAATTGTAGCACAATNCTAAACTTCTGGAGCCATTTTGAGGCCCTAAATGACATTTTTTTGGCATCGAATGGATAGGAAAATAGAGTCCATTGTGAACTTACAAGTTTTTATATATGTATGTATTCCTTAAACATATCTTTCTAACAATGTATCATGCACGTCAAACGAAGGTAGTATGCTAAAGTTACGAGGCCCTAGAAAAACAAAGGAACTCTATGATGGATAACTTCACCCAGATCCTTCAACGAATTCCCACTGGCAGTGCATCTTCATCTAGCAGCCACTCTGGAGGCGCAACCCCTTTTAAGAAATTCGACATTCCCATATTTGATGGCCGAATAGATGCAGATGCTGTGGATAGATGGCTAAATCTATTAGAAGGATATTTCTTGGTTCATGAATTTTCTGACCATGAAAATATTACTTTTTCTCTACTCAAATTCACCCCCCATGTCAACGACTGGTGGGGAAAACTATTGTGAGAGAAAGGACGAGGAGGAACCCTCTCTATTCTTCATCATACCGACTTGGAATTCTTTCTAAGATGCCATAAAGGGACAATATTATCTAGTGCGGAGCTATGACGACAAGTAGATACAATGGACTACACTGCAGCAACAAAGATATCAAGATGTGCATGAGCTGACAAATTTGTTCCATACCTTGTGCACCAAGTTGGGTATCAAAGATTCAGAGAAACATTTGGTGCTGAAGTACCGTAGTTTTCTACATAGATACATTCAGGAGGAAATGGAGTTCCTTGACATCTCCTCACTTGGTACGACATATCAGTATGCTGCCAAAATTGAGAAAAAATTCAAATAGAAAAAGCGAGACTTTGGATCTATGAATCAGAAGAAACTGAAAGGTGCCCCCAAAGCGCAAAACCAAGGACACAGCCAAGGCATGGAGAATCAAGAAAAATTTCCAAATCTGCAAGCAAAGAGAAACACTGCAAAGCCTAAGAAGGAAGCGGGAAAGTGGTACGAGTTCCATAAGAGCCCCACTCACAACACAAGTGAGTGTCGGGCCAAGCAGTCATTGGTGGCCGAGATAAAGGCTCCCGAATCAGATGCATACTCTGACACTAAATCTGAACTCAAGAAGGGGAATGATAGAGGGAAGAATATTATCGATGCAGATCCCAATTCCACCATTTCCACCATGAAGATCCGGAAGGAAGAACCGAAAGATTAAGAGGAGGAGAATCTTTTCCACTCCAAGATGTGGGTAATGGATTCCCTGCTACAGTTCATTGTCGATAGTGGGAGCCAAAAGAACCTGATTTCAGCAGAGGTCATGAAGTGGTTGGGTTTGTCGATCACAAAACACTCGCAGCCATACACCATCGGGTGGCTTCACCAAGGGCAGTATCTTCGCGTCAGCCAACAGTGTCGCCTTCCCTACAGCATTAAGCCCTTCATCAATGAGATATTATGTGATATTGGTCCTCTTGATGTTTGTGATGTATTATTAGGTCAACCATACTTATGGAAGTGTCATGATGTGTATGAGTCCCGGCCTCATGCTGTTATTATTACGTTGGGAAATAATTTGTACAGTACACCAGAGGTACCACCTCTTGTCGCCATCTCTTTGGTTACTGCAAAACAATGCAGTAAGATCATTTTCAAAACAGGGAAGTTTGTTTTCTTGATGATTCACCCTCAGGGAAAGAATAATATCATGGCCACAACCTTTAGATAGGGCCCCTCTACATGACAACAAAAAATGGAATAGGTTGTGGAGAAGTACCGAGAGATATTCACCTCACCCATCGGGGTGCCTCTCCACTGTCAATTCAAGCACGCCATCGATCTTACCCCAGGTGTGCCATTGCCCAATGGAACGATCTATTGATGCTCTATTCTAGAGAATGATGAATTCCAGAGGAAAATTTAGGAGATGTTACAGAAGGTTCACATCTGACCAAGTTCATCGCCCTGTGGGAGCTCGATCTTGTTGGTACATAATAAGGATGGGACTTGGAGACTTTGTATTGATGATCGGGCGCTGAACAAGATCACTGTCTGGAATAGGTACCTGATCCCATGGATTGATGACCTTCTAGACCAGCTTGAAGGGTAGAAATATTTTAGCAAGATCGAATTAAAGTTTGGGTATCACCAGGTACTGATCGAACCGACCGATGTGTGGAATACTGCCTTGAAAGCCTAGGAGGGCCTTTTCGAATGGCTTGTCATGCCTTTTGGGCTGACGAATGCTCCTGCAACCTTCATGATTCTCATGGATGGCATCTTGTGGCCATTTACCAACTCATTTGTAGTAGTGTACCTGGATGACATCCTGATCATCAGCCAGACTTAGGAAGAGCACCTACACCACATCCAACAGGTCCTTCAAACATTGTGGCAACACAAGTTGTGTGCCAATTTGGACAAGTACACTTTTGACATGACCTAGGTTCAGTATATGGGATACATTATTGATGAGTGTGGGATACATGTGGATCCAACCAAGATCCAATTCATTCAGGATTGGCTAGCCCCAGCTACTTTAACAGAGCTTTGAATCGTTCTGGGCCTTGCTAATTTCTACCACAGGTTTGTGTTGGGATTCTCTCATATCACTTGGCCCTTGAGTCAAGTCACCAAGGGAGGAGCGAAAGAAAAATTATTTTGGTCGGAAACTCAATAGAAGGAGTTTGCAGAATTGAAACATCACCTCTGCTATTCCCCAGTGCTCACATTACTAGACTTGTAACAACCATTTGAGATCGAGACAAATGCCTCTAACTATGCTATTGGGGTAGTCCTTACTTAACAAGGGTATCCAATGGCATATCACACTGAGACACTATTCGACACAGTCCGCAAATAACCCACTTATGACAAAGATATGTATTCCATTTTATAAGGTTGTCGACAGTGGAAGCATTAAATTTTGGGGAAGGAAAGAATAATTCACATAGACCACCGACCCCTGTAGTTCATGCAAACACAAGCGAAGTTACAGAATGATCGCCATCAGAAGTGGTCCACATATCCACAACAGTTTCATTTGAACATCAAGTAGAAGAAGGGAAGCACCAATAATGTTGCAGACTACCTCAGCCGACCTCCGATTGTGCCAATAGCCACCATGCTCAACTATTGTGGGCACGATACTTCTGATTGACCGCTTCTCAACAAGAGTGATCCAGAATTCAGTCACACATACTAGATGATCTTGGAGGGAAACCAGTTCCAAAATTTCACCTCCAGGATGTACTACTATGTAACATGGGACACCATTTTGTTCCTTCAAGCAAGCATGCCAAGATGATTTGGGAAATGCACTACAGTCGGGTCACTGGCATTTATGGGTCGATAAAATAGTGGTAGTATAGCAAAAGTATTTCTATTGGCTAAACCTTCGATAGGATGTCGGGAAGTACATTCGATCCTGCACTTCCTGTGCCATTGCCAAATCATCCATCAAGAAGCAAGGCCTCTATACTTCGTTGCCTACCGCTAGTCTACCTTGGGAATCCATCTCCATGGATTACATATTGGGCTTTCCTTCTACTAAGCACGATAATGACTGTGTGTTTGTTGTCATTGATAGATTCCCAAAGATGGCCATAATGGCGGCCTCCAAGAAGAATATCACACTAGAAGCAACTGTTAAACTCTTCTTTGAATGAGTGTGGGTACACTTTGGGATCCCATAGTCTATAATCTCAGACTGGGACAGTAGGTTCCTTAGTACATTCTGGTCTAGCCTATGGTCAATGCTAGACACCAAGCTCACAAATTCCATAGCTTTCCATCCCCAGACTAATGGCTAGACAGAGGTCGTCAATAGGATGATCATACACATTTTGCGGATGTACAAATCAAAGCATCCACGCACATGGGATGAGATCCTCCCCTATGTATAACATAGTTATAACCGGGCCCTCCACAGCTCAACCAATCACATCCCCTTTCAGGTGGGCTTGGGATTCCAGCCACTATGTCCCATTCACATAGCCATTCCATTTGCAGCTACTCAGGCTAATTCAGCTCATATCCAGTCTAAAGTTTCCAAGGAAAATAGCTTCATTGAGTGCATTTAACACATTTTCCAAAAGGTTCATGACATATTGGACAGATCCAATGCTAAGCACAAGTAGCGACATGATCAGCATCGGGTGCAACACAACTTCCAGGTGGGCTACAAAGTCTGGCTACATTTGCAGAAGCAGCTCTTCTCTAGATCCCACCGCAAGCTTCATCCACTCTGATATGGGCCATACACCATCATAAAGGCTATCGAGGATAATTCCTTCACACTCAGTAATCCACCATTCCTTGGTCTTCATCCAGTGTTCAATGTGGACCGCCTTTGGCCCTACTTTCCACCTCTACTCGACACATCATATGTGGCAAAACAACTCACACCAACAGAGCTAAGCCCCGACTGCATGGAACAACCCACAACTGATCCGATTATGGACACATAGATCAAGAAAAACCACTAGTAGAAGATACAGCTATATCGAGTTGTCAAATCAAGCCCACTCCTTCACTAGGGAAAGTGGCTCACTAAGGACAAAGTTCAACAGAAGTTTCCTCATCTCATGGATGAACTCAACGCAGTGGGGACCATTGCTTCCTAAGGGGGGAGGAAGGATCCAGGAGGATATTGGTAGCCACCCACCTATTCCTCTTGGACCCCGACATTGTTTCTTTTAGTTTTCCAGTTTCCTTAATTGTAGCACAATTTACTATTTTTGGCAGTTTTCAGGTCCTAAACTTCCAGAGCCGTTTTGAGGCCCTAAATGACATTTTTTCAGCATCGAATGGCTAGGAAAATTTGAGTCTATTTCAAACTTCATATTTTCTATTTACGGATTTATTCCTTAAACATATCTTTCTAACAATTTATCATGCGTATCAAATAGAGGTAGTATGCTAAAGTTACAACCCCAGGAAATTGATGTACCAAGTTACCCAGCGGGGACAACATTCTGGAGTTTCACCTCCTAGGGTTAGGTTTTTGGATGTGTAGGGTTTCCACTGTTTCTCAATAATATATAGGCCTTCGAGCTTCTTTGTAACATAGAGTTCAGAGGCATGTATCTGCCACATCTCTTCTTAGAGATAAGCTACCAGCACTCTAGCTAGTTTATTTCCATTATGTATGTAAACAAGTTTCAGTTATTCATTAATGAAATGAAGTGTTATTTCCGATACATAGTTGTTTCTATGGTTATTTGTGTATTCTATTATGTTTCTGCATAAATCTAGATCAGTGGTATCAAAGCAATCTGTTCTTTCTCGATCCTTCTTTGCATGTCCCCAACGAGGGTGGGGTATAAAGAGGTAGGGCTTGATCTGGTGGAACCTTTGCAAGATCATCCTCGCAAATCCCGACGGCCACCCATGGGGGATGAAAATAAAGATGAGGGCATAGAATATCCTATCAAAATTTTGCTCGAGGAGGCTCTTGAAAAACAAAGGAATGCAATGATGGATAACTTTGCCTAGATCTTTCAACGACTTCCCACTAGTGATGCATCTGCATCTAGCAGCCACTCTGGAGGCACAACCCCTTTTAAGGTACAAGTAAACTTCAACATTCCCATATTTGATGGCTGAATAGATGCACACACTGTAGATAGATGGTTGAATATATTAGAAGGATATTTCTCGGTTCATGAATTTTCTGACCAAGAAAATATTACTTTTTCTCTACTGAAAATCACCCCCCATGTCAAGGACTGGTGGGAAACCTACTATGAGAAAAAGTATGAGGAGGAACCCTCTCTGTTCTCATTTGTACCCACTTGGAATTTTTTTTGACATGCCATAAAGGGACAATATTATTTGGTGGGCAGCTATGAGGACAAGTAAATACAATGGACTACGCTGCGGCAGCAAAGAGATCAAGATGTGCATGAGCTGATGAATCTGTTCCATACCCTACGCACCAAATTGGGTATCAAATATTTAGAGAAACATTTGGTGCTGAAGTACCACAGTTGTCTGCACAGGTACATTCAAGAGGAAATGGAGTTCCTTGACATCTCCTCGCTTGGTATTCCATATCGATATGCTGCCAAAATTGAGCAAAAATTCAAACAGAAAAAATCAAGACTTTGGATCTGTGAATCAAAAGCAAGGGAAAGGTGCCCCCAAACCACAGAACCAAGCACATAGCTAAGCATAGTGATTCAAGAAAAATTCCCAAAGCCACAAGCAAATAACAACACTACAAAGCCAAAGAGCTAAAGGTGGAAAGTCGTGCGATTTCCATAAGAGCGCCACTCACAACACAAGTGTCAGGCAAAGCAGTCACTGGTGGCCGAGATAAAGGCTTCTGAATTAGATGCATACTCTGACACTGAATCAAAACCCAAGAAGGGAAATGATAGAGGGAAGAAGATTATCAATGCATAGCCCAAGGCCACTGTTGCCACCACGAAGATCCAAAAGGAAGAACCAGAATATTTCGAGGATGAGGAGCATCTTTTCCACTGCCAGATGTGGGTAAAGGGTTCCCCACTACAATTCATTGTCGATAGTGGGAGCCAAAAGAACCTGATTTCAGCAGAGGTCATGAAGAGGTTGGGTTTTCTGACCATAGTACACCTGCAGCCGTACACCATCGGGTGGCTTCACCAAGGGCGCGATCTCTGTGTCATCCAGCAGTGTCGCCTTCCCTACAGTGTCAAGCCCTTCACCAATGATGTATTATTTTATATTGCTCCTCTTGATGTTTATGATGTATTATTAAGTCAACCATACTTATGGAAGTGACATGTTGTGTATGAGTCTTGATCTCGCGTTGTTATTATTACGTTCGGAAATACTTTGTACGGGAAACCAGAGGTACCACCTCTAGCCGCTATCTCTTTGGTTACTGCAAAAAAATGCAGTAAGCTCATTTTCAAAGTCGGGAAGTTTGTTTTCTTGATGATCTACCCTTAGGGAAAGAAGAAGATCATGGCCACAACCTCCAAACATGGCCCCTCCACATGACAACAACAAATGGACAAGGTTTTGGAGGAGTACCGGGACATATTCACCTCACCCAATGGGTTTCCTCTCCACTGCCAGGTTAAGCACCCATTTGATCTGACCCCAAATGCATCGCTTCCCAATGGACCAATCTATCAATGCTCTGTTCTGGAGAATGATGAAATGAAGAGGCAAATTCAAGAGTTGCAGCAAAAGGGTCACATCCAGCCAAGTTCATCACCCTCTAGGAGCCCGATCATGTTGGTACAAAAGAAGGATGGGACTTGTAGACTCTGTATTGACTATTGGGCACTGAACAAGATAACTGTCCGAAATAGGTACCCGATCCCATAGATTGATGACCTCCTACACCAGCTTAAAGGGGAAAAATATTTTAGCAAGATCGACTTAAATTTTGGGTATCACCAGGTACCGATCGAACTGACCGATGTGTGGAAGACTTCCTTCAAAGCCAAGGAGGGCCTTTTCGAATGGTTTGTCATGCCTTTTGCGCTGACCAATGCTACAACAAACTTCACGAGACTGATGGACGACAGCTTGTGGCCATTCACCAACTCATTTGTAGTAGTGTACTTGGATGACATTCTGATCTTCATCTAGACTTTGGAAGAGCACCTCCACCACATCCGACAGGTCCTCCAAACATTGTGGTAGTGCAATTTGTGTGCCAATTTGGACAAGTGCACTTTTGGCATGACCTAGGTTCAGTATCTGGGATACATTATTGATGAGTGTGGGGTACATGTGGATCTAACCAAGGTCATTCAGGATTGGCCAGCCCCAACTAATCTAACAGAGCTTCGCAGCTTTCTTGGCCTTGCTAATTTCTACTGCAGGTTCGTGTTGGGATTCTCTCATATCACTTAGCCCTTGAGTCAAATCACCAAGGGAGGAGCGAAAGAAAAATTATTTTGGTTCGAAACTCAGCAGCAGGCATTTGTAGAATTGAAACATCGCCTCTGCTGTGCCCCAGTGCTCACATTACCAAACTTGCAACAACCATTTGATATTGAGACATATGCCTCTGACTACGCTATTGGGGAAGTCCTTACTCAACAAGGGCATCCAGTGGCATATCACAGTGAGACACTGTCTAACATAGACTGCAAATATCCCACTTATGACAAAGAGATGTATTCCATTTTACATGCTTGCCGAAAATGGAAGCATTACATATTGGGGAAAAAAACGATTATCCACATAGACCACCGACCCCTATAGTTCATGCAAACACAAGGGAAGTTATAGAACGATCGCCATGAGAAGTGATCAACATATCTACAACAGTTTCATTTGAACATCAAGTACAAGAAGGGAAGCACCAATAATGTTGTAGACTACCTCATCCGACCACCGATCGTGGCGATAACCAGCGTGCTCAACTCTTGTGGGCATGAGACTTCTGATTGGCAACTTCTCTACAAGAGTGATATAGAATTCAACCACATATGCCAGATGCTCTTGGAGGGAAACCAAGTTCCAAAATTTCACCTCCAGGATGTACTACTACGATACATGGGATGCCTTTTTGTTCCTTCAAGTGAGCATACCAAGATGATTTGGAAAGTGCACTAGAGTTGGGTCACTAGGAATTTCAGGGTCAAGAAAACATTAGCAATACTGCAAAAGTATTTCTATTGGTTGAACCTTTGACAGGACGTTGGGAAGTACATCTGATCCTGTACTGCCTGCGCCATTGCCAAACCATCCATTAAGAAGAAATGCCTCTATACTCCATTGCATACCCCTATTTGACCTTGGGAATCCATCTCCATGGGTTACATGTTGGGCCTTCCTTATACTAAGGATAGAAACAACTGTGTGTTTTTGGTCATTAATAGATTCTCAAAGATGGCCATAATGGCGGTCTGTAAGAAGAATATCACAACATAAGTCACTGTTAAACTCTTCTTTAAACAAGTGTGGGTACACTTTGGGATCCCATAGTATATAACCTTAAACTGGGACAGTAGGTTCCTTAGTACATTCTAGTCTAGCCTATGGTTAATGCTAGACACCAAGCTCACAAAGTCCACAGCTTTCCATCCCCAGACCGATGCCCAGACAAAGGTCGTCAACAGGATGATCGTACACATTTTTCGCATGTACACCTCAATGAATACATGCACATGGGATGAGATCCTCCCCTATGTACAACACATCTATAACCAAACCCTCCACAGCTCAACCAATCACAGCCCCTTTCAGGTGGTCTTGGGATTCTAGCCACTATGTCCCATTGATGTAGCCATGCCATTGCAGCTACTCAGGATGATTCAACTCATATCAAGTCTAAAGTTTCCAAGGAAAGAAACTTCATTGAGTGCATTTAGCACATTCACCAATAGGTTCATGACATATTGGACAGATCTAATGCTAAGTACAAGCAGTGACATGATCAACATCAGGTGCAACACAACTTCTAGGTGGGCGACAAAGTGTGGCTACATTTGTAGAAGGAGTGCCCCACTGGACCCCACTGCAAGCTTCATCCACTATGATATGGGCCATACACCATAACCAAGACTGTCGAAGACATTTACTTTGAGCTCAGTATTCCACCATTCCTTGGTCTGCACCTAGTGTTCAATGTGGACCGCCTTCGACCCTACTTTCCACCTCTACTAGACACATCATACATGGCAGAACAACTCACACCACCAAAGTTAAACCTCAACTGCATGGACCAAGCCACAAATGATTGAATTATGGACACACAAATCAAGAACACCCACCAGCAGAATATCCAGCTATATCAAGTTGTCAAAGTAGGCCAACTCCTTCACCAGGGAAAGTGGCTCACAAGGGACCAAGTTCAACAGAAGTTTCCTCATCTCATGGAGGAACTCAACACAATGGGGACCATTGCTTCATAAGGGGGGAGGAATGAGATAGGAGGATATTGGTGGCCACCCATGTATTCCTCTTCAACCCCCACCATTATTTCTTTCAGTTTTCTTGTTTCCTTAATTGTAGCACAATTTACTATTTTTGGCAGCTTTTGGGTCCTAAACTTCTGGAGCCGTTTTGAGGCCCTAAACGAAAATTTTTGGGCATCAAATGGAAAGGAAAAATGAATCCATTCCAGACTTAATTTTTTTTGTTTATGGATGTAGTCCTTAAACAGATATTTCTAACAATGTATCATGCACGTCAAATGGAGGTAGTATGCTAAAGTTACGACCTCGAGAAATTGATGTACCAAGTTACCCAACGGGGCCCACATTCTGATGTTTCACCTCCTATGGTTAGGTTTTTGGATGTGTAGGGTTTCCATTGTTTCTCAATAATATATAGGCCTTCGAGCTTCATTGTAACACATAGTTCAGAGGCATGTATCCACCACACCTCTTGTCAGAGATAAGCTACCAGTAGTCTAGCTAGTTTATTTCCATTCTGTATGTAAACAAGTTTCAGTTATTGATTAATGAAATGAAGTGTTATTTTCGCTACATATTTGTTTCTATTGTTATTTGTGTATTCTGTTGCATTCCTACATAAATCCAAATCAGTGGTATCAAAGCAATATACTCTTTCTCGATCGTTCTTTGCATGTCCCCAACAAGGGCAGGGTATAAAGAGTTAGGGATCGATCTGGTTGAACCTTTGCAAGATCAACCTCACAAATCCCGAAAGCCACCCATGGGGGATGAAAAGAAAGACGAGGGCACATAATATCCTATCAAAATGTTTCTTGAGGAGGCCCTTGAGAAAAAAAAGAATGTGATGATGGATAACTTCACCCCGATCCTTCAACGACTTCCCACTGGCGGCGCATTTGCATCTAGCAGCCACTCTGGAGGCGCAACCCCTTTTAAGGTACAAGTAAACTTCTACATTCCCATATTTGATGCCTGAATAGATTCAGATGCTGTATATAGATGGTTGAATATATTAGAAGGATATTTATCAGTTCATGAATTTTCTGACTGGGAAAATATTACTTTTTCTCTACTCAAAGCCGCCCCCCATGTCAAGGACTAGTAGGAAACCTACTGTGAGAGAAAGGATGAGGAGGAACCCTATCTATTCTCGGTTGTACCCACTTGGAATTATTTTTAGGATGCCATAAAGGGTCAATATTATCTATTGGGGAGTGTTATGGAGAGAAATTCCTATGGCTTGGGGTACCACAATAGATAGCTTGACTCCAGAAATCAATCTTTTCCAATATGCAATAGAAAGTAAATGTCTAACACTGAAGGATCAGACCTCGTACCTTATTCTAGATGGTTGAAGTAGATTCCCATTGAGCTTTCCAACTTTATCTTGAATTTATAACTTACTTCCTCAACAACAAGTAAACAATACAAGCAAACTATATATCATGGTGTTAGATCTATTCTAGAATATATAATCAACAATGTATAAGCATTTGAAATAATCCCATGTATAAAATATTCATTCAAACACATATTATTGGATAGGAAAAGATATTTCAATTAATATAAATCAGAGATTACAATAGATACAACCTCTGTCGGCACGTCTACGAATCAGAGAAACTGAATCCCCCACTTGGGCCTCCACCACCTCAATCCTCCATCTCTCGATAGCAAGCTCACAAGCAAAAGGCAATCTTGGGAAGAACACAAAAGTGCTCCAAGGGACAAAGGGATGCAGACTCAAGCATAAGTTCCGAAAACAATGGACTATAGTTTCTTTGCTCTGAATTCTCTCATATGCCTTCAATGTACGATAGAGTTCCTTATATAGCTTTTCAAAGGGGTAATGAAAGGTTAAATCCGAGCGATCTCAAGGCATAGGGAAGTCTAGGAGTCAAGTGAGTCGGATCCATGTCAAGGAAAACTCCAAAAGGATTTGGATTTTGTACACATCTCGATGTACACATTTTTTGGGGTCAAACCCACGTATATACACGATTAAGGGTTTAAAATTCGCGTGTATCATTTTTCACATGTTTTTAGGGATGATCAAGGAAACATCAAAGGACAAAAAATGGTCCATGGGATCTAAGGAGTCTGTAGTAGGACAGGGGAAGGCCATACAAAGTGTGATTCACCTGGAGTGGTAAAATCAGCTATAACAGGGAGCTATGAGGACAAGTACATACAATGGACTATGTTGCGGCAACAAAGAGATCAATATGGGCATGAGCTAAAGAATCCGTTCCATACCCTGCACACCAAGTTGGGTATCAAATATTCAGAGAAACATTTGGTGCTGAAGTACTGTATTTTTCTACACATATACATTTCGAAGGAAATGGAGTTCCTCTCCTCGCTTGGTACAACATATCAATATGCTGCCGAAATTGAGCAAAAATTCAAACAGAAATAGCGAGACTTTGGATCTGCGAATCAAAAGCAAGGGAAAGGTGCCCCCAAACCACAGAACCAAGGACATAGCCAAGGTATGGTGGCTCAAGAAAAATTCCAAATTTGCAAGCAAATATCAACACTGCAAAGCCACAGAAGGAAGTAGGAAAGAGGTGCAATTTCCATAAGAGCCCCACTCACAACACAAGTGAGTGTCAGGTTTAGGCCGTCACTGGTGGCCGAGATAAAGGCTTCTAAATCATATGCATACTCTGAGATTGAATCAAAACTCAAGAAGGGGGATGACAGAGGGAAGTATATTATTGATTCAGAGCCTAAAGCCACTATTGCCACCATGAAGATCCAAAATAAAGAACCAAAAGATTCAGAGGACGAGGAGCATCTTTTCCACTCCCAGATCTGGGTAAAGGGTTCCTTGCTACAGTTCATTGTCGACAATGGGAGCGAAAAGAACCTAATTTCAGCAGAGGTCATGATGTGATTGGGTTTTCCAACCACAGCACATCCACAGCCATACACCATAGGGTGGCTTCAGCAAGGGCGAGATCTCTACGTCAGCCAGTAGTGTCACCTTCCCTACAGTATCAAGCCCTTCACCGATGAGGTATTATGTGATATTGCTCCTCTTAATGTTTGTGATGTATTATTAGGTCAACCATACTTATGGAAGAGACATGTTGTGTATGAGTCTTGGTCTTGCACTATTATTATTATGTTGGGAAATAATTTGTACAAGATACCAGAGGTACCACCTCCTGTCGCTATCTCTTTGGTTACTGCAAAATAATGCAGTAAGCTCATTTCCAAAAGAAAGAAGTTTGTTTTCTTGATGATCCACCCTCAGGGAAAGAAAAATATCATTCCCACAACCTCTTGACAAGGCCCCTCTACACGGTAAAAAAAAATGGACAAGGTCATGGAGGAGTAACAGGATATATTCACCTCACCCACCGGGATTCCTCTCCATTGTCAGGTCAAGTACCCCATCGATCTCACCCCAGGTGTGCCACTGCCTAATGGACTGATCTATCAATGCTCTATTCTAGAGAATGATGAAATCAAGAGGTAAATTTAGGAGCTGCTGTAGAAGGGTCACATCCATCCAAGTTCATCACCCTGTGGGAACCCGATCATTTTGGTACAGAAGAAGGATGGGACTTGGAGACTCTTTATTTACTATCGGGCACTGAACAAGATCATTGTCTGGAATAGGTACCCAATCCCACATATTGATGACCTCTTGGACCAGCTTAAAGGGGAACAATATTTTAGTAATATCGACTTAAATTTTGTGTATCACCAGGTACTGATCGAACTGACCGATGTGTGGAAGACTGCCTTCAAAGCCTAGGAAGGACTTCTCAAATGGTTGGTCATGCCTTTCGGGCTGACGAATTCTCCTACAACCTTCATGAGACTGATGGATGAAATCTTGCAGCTATTAACCAACTCATTTGTAGTAGTGTACTTGGATGACATCCTGATCTTTAGCCAGAATTGGGAATAGCACATCCACCACATTCAACAGGTCCTCCAAACATTGCAGTAGCAAAAGTTGTGTGCCAATTTGGATAAGTGCACTTTTGGCATGAGGTAGGTTCAGTATCTGGGATACATTATTGATGAGTGTGGGGTACATGTGGATCCAACCAAGATCCAAGTCATTCAGGATTGGCCAGCCCCAACTACTCCAACAGAGCTTCGCATCTTTCTGGGCCTTGCTAATTTCTATCGTAGGTTCGTGTTGGGATTCTCTCATATCACTTGGCCCTTGAGTCAAGTCACCGAGGGAGGAGAAAAAGTAAAATTATTTTGGTCAGAAACTCAGTAGAAGGAATTTGTAGAATTGAAACATCACCTCTCCTGTGCCCCAGTGCTCACATTACCAGACTTGCAACAACCATTTGAGATCAAGATATATGCCTCTAACTATGCTATTGGGGTAGTCCTTACTCAACAAGGGAATCCAGTGGCATATCACACTGAGAAACTGTCCGACACAGTTTGTAAATATCCCACTTATGATAATGAGATGTATTCCATTGTACAGGTTTTTTGACAATGGAAGCATTACATTTTGGGGAAGGAAACGATCATCCACACAGATCACCGATCCCTCCAGTTCATGCAGACATAAGGGAAGTTACAGAACGATTTCCATCAGAAGTGGTCCACATATCTACAACAATTTCATTTGGCATCAAGTACAAGAATGGAAGTACCAATAATGTTGTAGACTGCTTCAGCTAACCACCGATCGTGGTGATAACCACCGTTCTCAACTCTTGTGGGCATGAGACTTCTGATTGGCCACTTCTCTACAAGAGCGATCCAAAATTCAGCCACACATACCAGACGCTCTTGGAGGGAAACCAAGTTCCAAAAATTCACCTCCAGGATGTACTACTATGTCACATGGGACACCTTTTCATTCCTTCAAGCGAGCGTGCCAAGATGATTTGGGAAGCGCACTACAGTCGGGTTGCTAGGAGTTTCAGGGTTGAGAAAATAGTGGTAGTACTGTAAAAGTATTATATCTGATCCTGCATTTCCAGTGGCATTGCAAAACCATCCATCAAGAAGAAAGGCTTCTATACTCTGTTACCTACCCCTATTCAACCTTGGGAATCCATCTCCATGGATTACATGTCAGGACTTCCTTGTACTAAGCATGACAATGACTTTGAGTTTGTGGTCGTTGATAGATTCTAGAAGATGGCCATAATGGCGACATGCAAGAATAATATCACAACAGAAGCCATTGTTAAACTCTTCCTTGAATGAGTGTGGGTACACTTTGGGATCCCACAGTCTATAATCTCAGCCCACGATAGTGGGTTCCTTAGTACATTCTGGTCTAGCATATGGTCAATGCTAGACACCAAGCTTACAAAGTCCACAACTTTCCATCCCTAGACTAATGGCCAGACAGAGGTCATCAACAAGATGATCGTACACATTTTGCACATGTACCACTCAAAGCATCCACGCACATGGTTTGAGATCCTCCCCTCTGTACAAAACAACTATAACCGGGCCCTCCATAGCTCAACCAATCACAACCCCTGTCAGGTGGGCTTGGGATTCCAACCACTATGTCCCATTGACGTAGCCATGCCATTTGCAGCTACTCAAGCTGATTCAGCTCATATACAGTCTGAAGTTTCTAAGGAAAATAGATTCATTGAGCGCATTTAGCACATTCTCCAATAGGGTCATGACATATTGGATAGATCCAATGCTAAATACAAGCAGCGACATGATCAGCATCGGGTGCAACACAACTTCTAGGTGGGAAAAAAAGTGTTGCTACATTTGCAGAAGGAGTGCTTCACTGGACCCCACTGCAAGCTTTGCTCAATCCAATATGGGCCATACACCATCACCAAGGCTGTGGGGACAATGCCTTTGAACTTAGTATTCTATCGTTCCTTGTTCTGCACCCACTGTTCAATGTGGACCACCTTCGGCCCTACTTTCCACCTCTACTGGACACATAAGATGTGGCAGAACAACTCACACCAACAGAGTTAAACCTCGATTGCATTTTCCAAGCCACAACTTATTGGATTATGGACACCTAGATTAACAACACCCACCAGCAAAAGATCCAACTATATCAAGTTTTCAAAGCATGCCAACTCCTTCATCAGGGAAAGTTGCTCACTAGGGCCCACGTTCAATAGAAGTTTCCTCATCTCATGGAGGAACTCAACGCAAAGGGGACCATTGCTTCCTAAGGGGGGAGGAATGATCTATGAGGATATGGGTGGCCACCCACCTATTCCTCTTGGATCCCCACCCTTGTTTCTTTCAGTTTTCCAGTTTCCTTAATTGTAGCACAATTTACTATTTTTGGCAGTTTTCGGGTCCTAAACTTCTAGAGCTGTTTTGAAGCCCTAAGCAATGTTTTTTCGGCATCAAGTGGCTGGGATACTATGAGTCCATTTCGGTCTTGTTATTTTCTATTTATAGATGTAGTCCTTAAACGGATCTTTCTAATGATGTATCATGCACATCAAACGGAGGTAGTATGCTAAAGTTACAACCTCGAGAAATTGACGTACCAAGTTACCCAACGGGGCCCACATTTTGGCTTTTCACCTCCTAGGGTTAGGTTTATGGATGTGTAGGGTTTCCATTGTTTCTCAATAATATATAGGCCTTCGATCCTGATTGTAAAACAGGCAGAGGCATGTAGCCACCACATCTCTTCGCAGAGATAAGCTACCAACACTCTAGCTAGTTTATTTCCATTCTGTATGTAAACAAGTTTCAGTTATTGATTAATGAAATGAAGTGTTATTTCCACTACATATTTGTTTCTATGTTTATTTGTGTATTCTCTTGTGTTCCTGCATAAATCCGAATAAAAAAAAGTCTAATATATATATATATATATATATATAGGAAAATGACTCTGTAATAATAAAGGTTGATGTGGGTCTATTGGAGGAAGGTATGCAGGATTGATCTAAAGAAAATGAAGTCCATCAATATTCCATTTGAGAATGTTTGTAAGTTGCACTTAAGACCCTGTTGTATAATTCATACTATACCTAGGATATCACTATCCTAGAAGTGGGACCCATGAACTTAGGAGTCTAATGAACTTGAAATGAAAACTATGTCCATAATTACTTGAATAACGATAAGACTTTGCAAAGTAGTAGGGCTAGCTAGTTTCCTATACGCTTTATAGACTATCTATACCCTCATGTTTTCCTTTTCGGAGACATCAGAAAAATCCCCTAGCATAGCTTATATGTGGTCTTCGTGAGCATAAACTCATGAATTTTCATGTATTGAAGAATCTGCCTTAGTATGATATTACCTGCTGAGTATTGTTGATCAAGAGTGTTAACATAAGAGAACACAACTTAGTCTTAATCCATTCATGACACAAGGACGTGCCATACCTTCGGTCTGGGGGAGAGACAATATCAATTTATATGCTCTTCATAAGCATGAATTATTACTAGTTGGCAGAATTGTATGTATTAAAAAATCTTAAATAATATGAAGTTGTTTTGGTCATCTCATAACATAATATTTGTTTTTCTAAGTTCTAGTTTTCATGCAGTAATAAAGTTGTCTTAGTTTAGCTAAAATATTTCCTATAAACTATTGATGATCAAACATAGTTTTTGAATAAATGAAAGACCACTTCCAATTCATTCATGGCACGCGGACGTGCCATAGCTTTGGTCTGGGGGAATGTTGGGCTCCAGAATTTTCTTTTACAATGATGTTATTTACATTAATTTCCCATCCTATATACCATAATTTAATACATCTATGTTCGATGAGGCTATATTTTAATTTGTTTTATTAATTAAATATCGTAAATGTAAAGTGAGCATAATATGTTATTTTGAATGTATTAGATGCAATAATTGTGTAAGTCGTAAGCATTTCGGTACTTCATCTGGCCTTTCTTCTGATCATGAGTTCTGCACTGGGTTTGATTGCATTGGTTCACTAAGTTTGGCTTGCCTTTGTGTTTTGGCTCTTGTTGATCCTGTGATATCATTGCCTTCCACTCCTCGTTAGTCCTGTCAAACCTACATATGAAAATCAAAACCAAGGATTGATGATAAGTTTGTAACAATATAAATAAAAATAGATGAAATATTAAAAAAAGATTATTATTAACATACTAATCTTTTTAAAACATAATTTATTTAAATCCACAATAAAAGAAATTAGTATAAAACAAAATTGAAAACATCCATAAAATAAAATATTTTCAATGTTTTAAGTAGAAATATTAAGCATGAAAATTACATAAATATTTAGAAACATTGGTTCCATTATCCATAAAAGGGAGGTGCACATTTCATTGACTTTCCATAGCCTACATTTGATTAAACAAACAAAATCATTAAACCAATATAATATGTATGGCAATTAAATTTCACTTTGGCATATGAATGGAACTTTATTTCACTGTATAATATGGATGACACTTATAAATTATTTTGTTTGCATTTCACAAAAATTTGACTAATATGTAATTTATTTATTTTGATGCAAGAAATTATGAGAAAAGGAAGGAGTGCACGTATCATGAGGATGTAAAGGAAGAAGATTGGTAAAATCCATCATACAACCAATCAAAATCAGCCACAATTTGGAAAACAAACCAGCAGAAAATCTACTCAGAATCCATATTTATGAACAAATTTCAGTGACAGGTCATTCGGACGCTCATACACACGCCCATTTTGACCACGTGTTTTTAACAGACAACAAATTTTTGGGATAGATTTTCAGGCAAACAGAGGTGAAATTGAAAATTACGGCACATGGGTTTTGTACAGAATAGGCCTATTTAGGTTAACGTGTGGAATTTTGCAAATCTTAAAATCCATTTGGGAGAATATTATTGTTCTCTGAAACCAACTTTTCCAAAAACGTTGTTTCCCGTTTTCTAAATTTTGAACTAGTTGTAACAGCTCAGGAAATTGGGGGATTTGATTCTATCCTTCCCCACTGGGTTGTTCATGTATAAATTAGACCTTAGAGGTCTGGAGATGGGTTGTTATTGTACAAATCCATTTTTGATAATATTGAATTGTTGCTCCTAGTTCAAATTCGTTTTTATGCATTGGTGACTGATTAGTTCATGAATGTGAAGCTACTGTCACCTGAGAGGGACCCTCAGCGACAAGTGTGCATTTCTATGTGTGCAAGATCGATCTTGTTCAAATGTGTTTGTGTTTTCCAGCTAAGTAATTTTGTTTCTGTATTTTAATTTTATTAATTTTAGTTTAGTAGATGTTTAGTTGTGTGTGTGCTTTCAATTAAATTCATTTTAGCTTAGTAGATTATGAAGTTTTCCTTAGTTGTAGAGCTCTTCCTAGTTGTTCATTTCCTTTTCATTTATGATATTTATACTTTTCCAGTGCATCTTTATTTTCATGTTTACTATTTGTTGCATTTACAATCACATTCCCGTTATCATTCCAGGAGATAAATTTTGGGGGCAACGTTTGAGCAAACCGTAAGGAGTCTGGGGAAACCATTCGAAACCCACTTCCCAAATGGACCCATTTACCCCTAACCAAGAGAATTTTCCAAAAATTCATAGCATATAGGGAGAAAAATGGTGCCATACAGACCTCTATGTTTTTCCACTTTGCATTTGATTTCATTCTTGTGTATTTTTTTGTCATCTATTTCCGTAGTTAGTATAGTTTCTTTTATAATTTGTTTACGTGATTTAGTTTCTTGTAATTGTTCATTTCATTTTTTCCTATAGCGTATGTCATATTATGAATTTTTTTTTTAATATAGTTTCATTTTCAGTCTTTAAATCAAATTATCGGTTGCACACATAGCTTATTTCTAGTTTCCTTCCAAGTTTTACAGTTTGTTTCCTAGTTTTATATTGATAATCAGACAGAGTAGTTTTCTTTAATATCTAAGATTCCATTTACATTAGGTTCAGTTCTATTCATTCTCATTTTGTTATAAATTCACTTGGTTTATATCTTAGCTTGTTTAATAATGTAATAGAGAATAATTTCTTTATGATCATGAATTAGCTTAAATCATTTTACCATCATTTCAATTACCGAATAAGTCTACTCACTGTTATTTTTGCATTATGTTATCATGTGCATGAAATCAGCTGATCCTTAGATCATTTAGGTTAATTTTCACTGTTTTCTCTATACAGCCCGTCATTTAGACCTATATTCCAGTCTGTTATCCAAGCCTTCATTCAACCTTCAATGTACTTAATTTATTTAAAGCCTATTTTAAAGCTATGTTTCTTTAGCTTTTGAATTATGTTTTGACTGTGGTAATTAGATATTGGTTATTCTTATCATTAGGACTGTATGTTAGGTTGTTTAAAGTATTTATTAAAGTTGAACATTATTCCATCTTTGCAATTATGTTAAAACTTGAAATTTGAATTCTTTGTAGATTTTAGATTTGATTGTATTTAGTTAGCATTAGGATCTTAAGTATGAAATGAATTAATGATCACTATATTAAGAATCCTAGTATTAAATATTTCAATTTCATAGATCAGTTGTTGATTAGATTAGATTTGTTAAACTAGTTTGCTTACACTAGTTTATGATTCCTCGCAAAGTATTTGTTTACACTTGGTCCTTAGATTAGTGTTTCAATATGCTTTATATGATTGCATAGAGTTCGATAACTAGAGTAGGATAGTTATTTAGTTTTATCTTTTGAAAATATAAAGTAGTTTCGCTCATAGAATATATAGATTAATTGCTATTTTCATTTGTAGCATAATTTCTTGTTTTACAGTAATCAGTTTCATATATTCTTTCATAATTAATTTCAATGTTTTCTTTCGTAGTTAATCGCATGGTTAAGTAGATTATCATCCCTTCATAAGCATATAGTTCATGCATTCATGAAATAGTTTAGTTGATATGTTGCCTGTTTTGAACTGTTAAATTTACTTTCATTAGATTATATTGCTTTCAGACCAAGTGACCGCTTTCCTAGATTAGTTGTTGCAATTTCATTTCACATAATATATTAACCCAACAGTAGATTAGATTTGAATTCCAGTTGTTAAATAGTTTCCCTACTTTCATAAGAATAGATTGGATTCCTGCATTTAGCTCATGATAGTCATGCATGTAGTTTAACATCATGTAGTTGCATGATTAGTGCATTTGCATATCTAGTTAGCTTAGATTAGAATAAGCTTTAATCCTGCACATATAACATTTGCATCTCACAAGATGCCTTCCCGGGTTGACACATTAAGTGCTGAGTTAGATAACATATATTTTACCCAACACCCATATGGTGAATTTTTTATTTATTTTCGGCAATGTTTTCTTCTCATTTCTCTCATACCTACTAAAAACCAACAAGCAATTTATTTTAGAATCTCATGGATTAATCAAATAAAAGTACAAAAATTTATACTATTCAAGTACTTGAAAAATTGTGATTTTTTGTATGAAAACAAGCACTTAAAGTACTAATCTAGATCTAGTTTACGATGATACTTTTAAAGGACCTATATATTTGATATATGT
>LPNX010750530.1:154123-177775 GCA_001517045.1 Pseudotsuga menziesii
GAGAGGAGGAACTTGTGAAACAAAACACATTATATGTAGATAATATAATATAGTGGAAATAAGATGGATGATACCACGCTCCAAAATCCCTTTTACCTAAAGAAACCTGCAAAAACTACATAGTCATTCAAACATTCATGGTTAATCTAGTACATTTGATTATAGATAAAAAGGAGAATATTAGTATAACCAAAAACAATCTATTACTCTTGAAGTCTTATACAAATAAAACATAAATGATCAAATTGACAATTGAAAATACTCATTCAAAAGGAAGCTAGATAAATACTACCAAACTTGACAAAAAAAAGCTTAATTTAGCTAAGTATCACCTCATAAATAGTCCAATTGAATAACCATGATACAATGCCACACATGAGCCTCCAAATCCTTCAATTCATTAAAAAATATGCAAACACAAGAGGACAATGGGCATAGGTTCAATCCATCCTCCCAAATGAGGAGTAAGACCTTTCTTTTATAGAAAAAATGGAGCTCAAACCCCAGGGGCACAATTCTTAATGAAAGAAATGGTTTTGGGGGTTGAGAGAATGATAAAAGGAGGTTTGAATTCATGGGAGTGGATCCTTACACCTCTCATTAGGTATCCCACTTGATTTGGGAAGCCTCAATCTCCTCTAACTAACTCCTCCATGCGGAGCAATGTGCCATCCATGAGGAGAATACACCCTCTTTCAAAGGAGATGAGTTGGAGCATTTTTATTGTTAAGTTTAGATGCTCCAACCTGTTCATTAATTCCTCAGAAAATATCCTCAACCTCCCTGACACCTGAGAGACATGTCCCATACAAGCTTCCTTTCATTTTAGAATTGGATTTTCTCCATTTTTTCTATTTATTTGTTGGTTTGAGTAATTTTGGAGAGAAAATCAAAATCAATAATTGAAAATTACTAATTTGATTCTAAGAAGTGGGTTGAGGGGTTAAGTGGGGGATCTAGTTCAAAAAACGAGCATCCCCGTGACCAAAATGACTCCCTAGGCCCAAATTTATGACAATTTGAAATTTTACAATTAAAATACACCTTATTGATGATTTTATTAAAACAATAAAAATTAAAAAATCCTAGGGGGGACTTAGCGCATGTCAAAGAAATTTTGGGAATGTGACTAGAATGGTATAATACATAGACCCTATTCTTTAGTAACCTTCCCAAGGAATAATCACCAACTTCACCAACCCGGATTTGGACGATTTTGAGTGAAAAACTTGAAAATTATATGTTGCTTAAAAATGTGTCATATAACTAACAAGGGAAAAAAAACTCAAGGATGATGACTTTGATGACCAATTCCAAAGCAATCCAATCCTTTTAGATAAGAAACCATCATGATATGTCATTTATTACAATTCCCTCGAGGGGGTGTGAACATAGAAAGAAAGGGACCAAAACTGGTCCTAATGAAACCATGGAACTTACGAGCACTGAGTAAGAACAATTGATTTGTTCTGATCTTTGGTGGCTCACTTGAAATATCCTGTAAGTGAAACTTAGTGGATAACATCTGGCTCCAACTTCGAGACGTGTGCTTGATTTTATCTTTAGCCAAGGAGAGAATATGAGAACGCCCAAATATTCAATTTCTTATAACCTATAAAAACACCTCAACTTTGACAACATAAACATAACATTCTACCCTCTTCTATAATGTATCCTATTTAACAAAAAGTGAAATGATTCCTAGAATATTTCATATTTTGGGCATCAAGTTTCACTCGTAACTTGAAATTGGATAGACTTTGGACCATTGGAAAGGTATTGAAATTATTTACAGCTTTGATGTTTTGTGTTTTTCCTAATTCCTTACCTTTTGTTCGAGGTAGACGTTTTAGTAATAAAGAATCTTTTAAAAGATGATTTATTACTAAACCTGCTGCCTCGAACAAACGGTAAAGAATTAGGAAAAACTCAAAACAACAACGTTGTAGATAATTTCAAGAAATTTCCAATGGTACAAATTCCGCCTAATTCTGAGTTATGAGTGTAAAGTTATGCACAAAATATGAAATATTCATAGAATATTCTGGTCTTTTTTCAAATAGGATATATTTTGGGAAAAATAAAACCTTATGAACCATTAGTAGCACATGTTTTATGAAAAGAGCCAATGATCCAAAATTTTCTTTATTGAATGGAACAAAAAACTAATTAATGAAAGAGATTTTTATTCCTAAGTACATAAAATAAATGCATAAAGTCAATGCTCACTTTTAAGGAGATTATTTTCCTACTCTAAGCATGAAGACATAAATTTTAAGTAAAATCAAATATCCAATGTAACCATCTAAAATTTTTATCAATTTTAAAGGCTTTTTCCTTTTCTTTGTTTACCATCCAAAGAAAGGAAACATTATTCAAGAAATGCAGACTTACATGAAACTTCAAGATGGGAATGCTATACGGGAGATTATAATCATCGAGAAGGTCATCGAACCACCTCTCGAACTGGAAAGTCTTCATGCAATATTATTTTATCCAAGATTGGACGGGGCTAATTTACAAATCCTTGTGATGAAGCAAGTCATTATACTCATCCAAAGGTCTTATCTGATGATAACCCTGTGTGTAATCCCCAAACTGGTCCAAATCATAAGGAACATATGTATGTGAAGAGGATGGCTGAAAACAATATTCAATTAGTTGCACCCAATATTACTATTCACTACATTTCTTCTCCATGTCCTCATTAAATATACTCAAATACAACTCTCACTGATCATATGAAAAATTTGATTGCTCTTCTTTACAACTTTCATAAGTCTCATAATAAACACTCTCCTCACTGGACATATCATAGATGGGATTTTCAAAAATATTTTCAAAAGTCTCCTAGGTTGGATTTTGAATACAACTTGAATAGTCATCATCCCCATTATGTCAGATGTGATATATTTCTCATCACTGGCATCAACTTATTGACTACATTGTTTCTCTTTGTCTTCATTACTAATACTAGTATATGGCTTTAGACTGATCATATGGGTAAATTACATTCTCCTCTTCCATATAAAAATTTCCCAAGGACACAAGATCCATGCTCTCTACTTTTAAAACCTCATAAATATGATCTTCAATAAAACCATCAAGATTTTTTGGTTCATTATTTTCCTCTTTAAATATGTCATAGATTGCATTTTCCATGAATGTCTAGGAATAATCATGATCATCTTTGTCGAGCATAAGGGAGTCTTCATCACTTATATCATGCTCCAAGATAAAGTTATCCTCCTCTTCATACTCATCTTCTTCAGAAAAAAGGTCACAAGGTAGTAAAAATTCCAAACTATCATCATTATATGGAGAACAGGTAGGAGTGTCATCATGCACAGTACAATTTTCATCATAAGTTCCATTATAATATTTTGTAATGGTTTCATCTTGAGATTGATTTGGAGTACAAATGTTATCCTCATCACTAAAATAATCATGAAAGCTTTCCCAATTATCAATATTCTCTGTTGATGTGACATGAGAAGGGTATTCAATAATATCATCAATGAATGGCTCTTCATGCACAACCTCAATGGGATCATCATGGATTTCTGTACATTGAGTGTTGTATACCATGTTAATAATAAGTGGATCAAGATATTCCATACAAAATTCTCTCGAGTGAAAGAAGTAAGCCAAATTTTTCTTGATGAATAATTCAATATTGAATAATCCACTATATCTTTCATCATAATGTCATTTCCTCATAAACATCTTGAATACATGTGTAATTGAAGTAATAGTTTATCAAGAATTCCATTGTAAAACCAATATGAAGCATCTCCCTGTAGGGAATGAGCAAACAACTGCATCATATGATCCTCATAGCGTATGTTGGATTCACTCACATGTGAAAGGAAGTTACAACATGAAATTTGGATAAATAATCACTATCATGACTTCCAAAAAATGGAATGGGAATATCTTTCCTTTCTTTATCAAATTAATTGGGAAATCCTGGGATTTTAAAGAAATCAATGGGATGAAATATACAGGATATCCGAGCAACAATTTCCATCTTTTTAATATCCATATCAATAAATATTGATCATGAAGAATGTATGGAACTGAAAGAGTGGAGTTGTCAAATAATGAGTTTTAAATTTTGTTGTTAAGTGGGCTCACCTACACACAATCAATCTAAACAATTTATATTAGAAACAAGGGTTTTATCCCTTCAATAGAGTCTCCAAGTGAAAAATAAAAATATGAATCATAAATATTTCAAAAAAATTTCTATTTTTTTCTTTTCTTTGTAAAAAGGAAAAAATTATAGTGGAGGCGCTAGACAAAAGAATCAAATATATTGTCTAATCATGCATCTAACAAAGACAAAACAAAAAAGAAATAAAAAAAATTGTAACCCAAGAATAAAAATATTTATCCCCAGAAACAATGCGAAAAAATGTTTCCGCCTTTTACACACTTGGTGTTAAGCGTAGCATAAATCTTTAAGTTGCTAGGTGTGTCTATGACATCCCCAAAAATTCACAAAAATTTAAAAAAAAATTATGTGACATTTAATGCTATGTCATAGCCATAATGTTAGTTTAATAACTAACTTTAGTATAATTAACAAGTAGATTACAAGATAGGTTATTAGGAGAAACTTAGGAGTTAATTATTTTTTGGTTAACTGCAACTAAAAGGCTACAAAATCTTACTTACTGATTTGTAAGTCACATGTCACTAAACCTATTCAAACTTTATTGATTTTCAGTCTTCAATAAAATTTTATCAAAAGTTAAAAGAGATTCAATTTATTGAGTTCAGATCATTTGTTTGTTTGCAAGAATGTGTATGATTTTGATGGTTGTTTCTTTTCTTATTGAAGGGGGCTTGAGGTTAGCCCGAGGCTTGTACAAGACTTAGACGTAAAAAAATTACTTCCAGGTTACGATGTCATAATTTAAATCTTGGAAGACTAAATGAGTAAGTTAGGATGGATTCTTAACTCTATTTAATGTATAGATTATCGAAGTGTAAGAATTCCTAGGCCTATAGCAAAGTTTACTCTACCTAGGTAGAAAAATGGAGTTGGTAGCAATGATTATTTGTTGTAATAGATAAATTGTGGCATATATTAATCCAACATGTTTTTAGTTGAAAGCAGTATTATGAGCCTAAATACATTAACCATGTTTTATAACTATGCAATTTTCCAAGTTAACCTAGAACTTACCTTAGCATCAAAATTAACATCATTAATTTTGCACTAGAAACTAACTACAAAAATAAACAAACCAACCTAGGCATATAGAAATGATGTATAACAAATATACCAACCTAGGCATATAACCAATGCATAGAATTAATACTATGACCTAGTTAAAAACTTCACAAAGCATATATAAAACTAAAACCTAGCTCGAAGCTCCAACATACCAAAATATGATTTGTTTATTACTTTTACAAGGTAATAGTATTATGTTTACCATTCAATGTAGGGTTAACGTGTTCGTTCAAAACTATATCAACATACAAACAATTTCATGGTTAGTGGATTCCACGTGGTGGTTGCTCATTAGATTAAGGGTTTTGGCATTAAACCCTATGCCTTTTCATCCAAGTTTCCCTAAACACATTTTATCTTCGACAATTTGTTGTTTTGGGGAAGGAGGAGCAAGACGACAGGTATTTCACTTGCTAGGGTCTCTCCATAAAATTAATATTCTTGTTTTGGTCGTGTCTTCCTCGGATCTCTGCAACTCTTTTTTTGTGTGTGGCATTAGTAGGCTCACTGCTTGGGTTCCTTGCCATCATCGATTTTCTTTGAACTCGGTCCTAGCGTTAGCAAGCTCTAACTATGGTTCTTTACCACTATCGATTCTTCAAGCTCTTCATTCAAGCTGGTAAGTCATAATGAATACTCCCAACATTTTTTTTTCTTTTAGTATTTATTATCTATACTAAACTATTTACTGATAGTTCAAAATGTTTGATTGATTGGTAGGGAAAATTTCTTAGCAAATCCTAGTCGTATGTTGAAGGTGACTCCACCGAAGCTAAGGGATGAGCGAGAAAGGCTTGGTAAGCCTTGGTCCCAACCTTGGATACCCTTCGTTGATTGTAAATGCAGCGATGTCATTGGTAGTTGTAGTCTGTTTATTATGCCGTCCGCTGCTTGGAGTAGCTTGTTGTTTGGTGTTTGGAAAAGAAAAATGATGGAGGTCGTAAGGTCATCCTTGGTGATAGCCCTTAGGGTTTCATAAATGGTCTATGACTCTTGTAAATTTGTCTTAGGGTAAGAATATTAACATTTCAGGGGTTTTATATCGTTTTGCAAACTGGTTAAGTTATACGGAAGCTTTCTCAGCCTTTTATCTCAGCCACTGTAACTCATTTGTGGCTATGAATAGGTTAATGAAATTTTGGAATTATGATTAAGACAATGTGGTGACCATTGGTTAATTAGAAGACTCTGTTTATATTTATCTTGTTTCTAAGAGCCAGCGCTACTACCGTAGTGTATATATTTGTTATCATTGATTTTCATTTGTGAATTCGGTTGCACTATGTGTTTAATATTTGTAAAGAATTTTTTGTTATAAAAATACTTTGCTGCAATTTGTTTCATGGCTATGAATTGGATAAATCCATTTGGCAATGTTGTTGTGATTCTTATTTATTCAAACTGTTTTTAAAATATTAACTTAGGGTTTTTATTTTTAATAAACAGTTTTGATATTTAGGTTAAATGGTTAACTTTTAATTTTTTATGTTTGTATACACAATAGTTAGATTTTGATAGTTTTATTTATAAAATTGGAAAAACTAGAAATCTAACCTTTTTCATAATTAGGTTATGTTAATGGTTATGAAGGTGTTGCTGCTGCAACCACCCGCCCAACAATTTTTCATATCTTGGGGTCCCCCTTTGATTCTATTCTTTGGTTTTCTTTTGTAGTTGTTTTTTCCCTTTTTTATGACTTAGTTTTTCTTTTGCAAATCGGAAAAATATTTTGGAGAAACTCATTTTATGCATCGGATATATCGGATGAACTCATGGAATTTACCTGACACAACGGAAGTCCTTCCTGGTCTGTTTGCCTATTGTCATGACCTTTTACCATTGCGGGTTACTTATTCAAGTTTGTCAATGCGTCAGTTCACATTTAATGACCACATCCAATGTATCGGAAGGCTTCTAACTTCTTTATCGACAAAGAAGATGGATTTTGCAGAAGGAATCATTTTCTCTCCCAATCGTCATTTCGGAAGGCTCAAATGAGTTCTCCAGCAAAGCATTAGAGGAAATTTCAACTCAAAACGGGCCTTTTACCTTTAACTCAAATTCCATGTGATCATGTGTTAACCAATGAAATTGCTTTAAATTTGAAATACCGTATAGGTCTTAAACACTTTTTTAATATAAATTTGGGGATAGGTATCATAAAGAAAACTACTTTTTTTGTTTGTATTTTTGACATATCTCCCTGTTTTTACTCAAATTTTGATCGAGAGAGCTCGTTGGATGTGTAATTAAATTCCACATCCAACGAGTACCCACCATACTTTTGAAAGACCTCGCTACCCAAAAAACAAGAAATACCTGAAAAAATGTAATGATGACATCATCATCACATTTTTTTTCCAGGTATTTCTTGTTTTGGGGGCGTTAGAATAATCAACCCATAGTTAGCTACCTTAGACATTAATTAATCCATTTTTGTCTTATTTTCCTAATTTCCAATATTCCACTCTATGCAAGTTGTCTTCCACATGTCCTAGAAGTCAAACTTGCTAAAACTGAGTCATGGAGCACTTGGGAAACCTCCTGGAAACCATGTTTAGTAGTTCTGCTTTATTCCATATCCTCCCTAGCACATATATGCTTTTTCTGGTTTGTTTCCTGCTTTATTGAGATTTATGGAAAAAGGGAAAGTAAGACTAGGTGCAGTTGACTTTTTTTTTCCCTCGTTATCCTCCATTCTCTTCTCCTAATAAAAGCACGTATGAGTTTTCTTTCCATCACCTATTAGCTTTCCTACTTGACT
This sequence comes from Pseudotsuga menziesii, assembly GCA_001517045.1. Lineage (NCBI taxonomy): Eukaryota > Viridiplantae > Streptophyta > Pinopsida > Pinales > Pinaceae > Pseudotsuga > Pseudotsuga menziesii. Next base: position 162,133 of record LPNX010750530.1, read on the forward strand.
TTTCCCATTCGTGATCTCCTAGGTAGATTTGGAAACTGCTTTATGCACCTATGGGGAATTTGACTAGATTTAATAAGCCTACTTTTGACTATTTCGAATGGCATCCTTATGAATTTGAATCTCTCATGTAATTATATATTGTAGCAGCCTGTGACTTCATAAGGTTGGCTATTGTACACTTATTCAATACAGATTAGTGTTATGCTCCAATTTCAGTCTCCTTTGTGTGTAGATTTGCAGGTTTAATTAGCAATTTTGTGAGTGCAATTGTTCTATCACTTGGGTTCAATTTCCACATGGTATCAGAGCCTTTGTAGATCGAATTCTCTCCTTCCATATTGCTATTGCAGGTTTGACATCTTGACTAGGAGCATTCTGCTTGTTGAAGGGCACAGTTCAAAGCTATGGATCAATCTCAGAAGATCATATTGACTCCATTTAATTTATTTGAATGGAAAGCAGAGATGGAGATACTGTTGAGAGTGAAGGGTCTCTACAGGGTGACTATGGCAACTGAGGCAGATCCCAATGCAGCTGTAGAGAAGATTAAATGGAACAATAGGAGGGATGAGGCCTATGGTCTCTTGTGTTTGAGCATATCCAGAGACCTCCTTTTCCATCTTGATGGATTGACATCACCTAATGAAGTGTGGGAGAAGATTGTAGATATTTTTGGTAAGAAAAATGATATGAGAGGACATCAAATCGAGAATAAATTGATCTCTTTGAGTCCCAGTAGCTTCGAATCCATGCAACTCTATTTTTCCAAGTTTAAAGTCGTTGTTTTGCAGCTAAAACAGTGTGGAATTGAAAAGAAGGAGGATCAACTAGTTTTGGCCATACTCTTGAAGCTTGGCCCTAACTGTTTAGTGTTTTTTTCGACCTTCCATGCCACCAAGTTGACAACTCGAGCCTGGAATATTCCTAAGCTTGCAGAGTTCATGGAATCCCTCACACAATAATAGGATAAATTAGTGATGATGGGCACCATCAAACCTTCCAAAGACCAAGCTTTGGTTACTGGAGATTCAAGGGTGGATTCAAAATGAAAGAAGAAATATAAGAAGCCACTTGAGCAAAATAGAGACAAGAACAACTCTCAAGAGGAGCCCCAAGGCTCCAAGAAGAACTCCCAGAAGAAGAAGAACAAAGGAGAAATGAGCAAGTGTGCATACTGCAGTAAGGGCTATCATCCTGAAAACTCCTACATGAAGAAGCAAATTGACATGTTGACCCAACTCCTAGAGAATAATAACATCTCCCTTCCTAATTGCTCAAAGAAGAGGGAAGGAGGATCAAAATTTAGAGGACAGAGAGATAGTACATGCATTGGTTGCTGGCACATCAAGCTCACCTAGTTTCATCATAGACTCTAAAGCTTCAAGACATATGGTTTCGACCAAGGAGGAATTCTCCTCTCTTGACATGTCGAAAGGTCCACCAATAGTGCTGGGAGATGACTCTCTCACTGACAGTTTGGGAAAAGGAAGGATTGATCTTGACCATGGTAAGTTCAGTAATGTATTGTATGTTCCAAGTCTTGCCTCTAACCTCTTGTCAGTGTATCAGATGACCCACACAGGATCTCCAAAGAATGTCATATTCTCCTCCTATGATGTTGAAATCACAAATATCTCGAATGGTAAAGTCATTGCAAAAGGAGTTGTAGATCACACTTTGAAGGTATACATGTTTTCACATTTTCTGCCCTACTCAAACTCCTCTACTCTTCTGATTCATGCTAATGAGGCAAGCAAGATTTGGCATGAAATATTTGGCCATCTTAACTATAAGTATCTTTTTGATCTAAGTGAAAAATAAATGGTCATAGGGTTACCAAATATTAAATTTTCCAAGGGATTCTGTCAAGTTTGTATCCTAGGAAAACACTCAGAGCATAAATTTGAGAGAGCTAGTCATGAGAGAACCTTTGCACCTCTTGAGTTGATCCACAGTGATGTTGGTGGTCCATTTCCTCATATATTAATGAGTCAAGACAAATATTAATTGACCTTCATAGATGAATTTTCCAGGTATTGTTGGGTTTACTTCCTGAAGCATAAGTCTAAAGTTTTTGTCCTCTTCAAAGTATTTAAGGCTTTGGTTGAAAACCAATCTGGGAGGAGACTCAAGATACTCAGGTCTGAAAATGGTGGTGAGTATGTCAAGTCTAAGTTCATTCAATATTGTGAATATTCAAGTATTCATATGCATCATTCAATCCCTTACACACCACAACAAAATGGTGTTGCTTAGAGAAAGAACAAAACACTGAAGGAGATGGCAACCTGTATGATGGAGGCTAAGACTTTGCCACCAAAGTTTTGGGCCGAGGCTATAAAATTTGCATCCTATATTAAGAATAGGGTGTGTCATAAACAACTTGATGGTATGACTCCTTTCAAAGCTTGGAGTGGGAACAAGCCATATGTGACCCATTTCAGGATTTTTGGCTTAAGGGCTTGGGCTAGAATTCCAACAAAAAAGAGGAAGGCTTTGCAGCCCCAAAGACAAGAGTTCCTATTTGTTGGGTACTATGAATATTCAAAAGGGTAAAATATGATAAATTTGAGCACAAACAAATACTTCATTTAAAGGAGTGTTTAGTTCCAAGAAGAGCCTTTAGCAGCAGTTGAAGTTGGAGAGTCTTCTTCACCACTAGAACCATTGAATGTAAGTGAAGAGACAAATGAGTTTTCTGATTCTGATATGTATGATAATGATGATTTAATTGCAGATATTGATAGTCCCACAAGAACAAAATGGGCAGAAAATACCATTCATGCAGATGGGGAACTAGCTGAAAATCCTAGTGATCCTAGGAGGACTAGATCTCAGTTTGAGAGTGCCCTGTGTATGAAAGACCCTTTGTTTGTAGAGAAATGCTATCTGATGGTTGAATCAGACCCACATACATATGAATATGTATCACATGATCCAATATGGAAAAAATCCATGAAATAAGAATTCAGCTCACTCCAAAAGAACAACACTTGGGAACTGGTTGATCTTCCCCTAGGGAGGAAGCTAGTTCAATGTAAGTGGGTTTTAAAAACTAATTTTGCTGCTGATGGTTCACCTTTGAAATATAAGGAAATATTGGTAGCCAAGGAATACTCACAGGTACATGGTATTGACTACAATGAGACCTTTGCACCAGTGGCAAAGATGGACTCCATCAGGCTAGCCTTAGCCATTGCAGCTTTGAAGCAGTGGGAGGTACATCACATGGATGTGAAGTGTGCTTTCCTAAATGGAGATATTACTGAAGATGTTTACATGCAGCAGCCTCAAGGGTTTGTTGTTAATCTATCTTTTGTGTGCAGGCTAAATAAATCATTGTATGGGCTTAAGCAAGCCCCCAGGGCTTGGTATGCCGAGATTGATGGATTTCTGCTGTCATTGAGTTTTGTTCGATGCAATTCTGATCCTAATGTTTATTTGAATATAATTCATGGTTCTCTAATTATTATTGTCTTGTATGTGTATGACCTTCTGATTACAGGAAGTTCAAAGAAAGAAATTGCCTCCTTGAAGGATGCAATGAACCATGCATTTTCTATGACTGACTTGGGGTTGTTAAGCCAATTTTTGGGTCTCGAAATTGATCAATCCCAGAATGGAATAAAATTACATCAGTCCAAGTATGCTTTGGATTTTGTGAACAAGTTCAACATGAAATATTGCAAGCCAAGCAAGACTCCCTTCCTTTCAGGAGTTAAGCTTGAAGAAGCAGGTTCTTCTCCTATGGTAAATAATACACTGTATAGGCAACTGATTGGGTGTTTATTGTAACTTACACACAATAAACCTGATATTTATTATGCAGTAAGTTTGGATTCAAGATACATGGATCAGCCTCATGAGATCCATTGGAGAGCAGCCAAAAGGATCCTTAACTTTGTTTAGGGAACAAGAACTCATGGGATCTTCTACAAAGCTAAATCTAATCTTGATTTGATTGGGTTTACTGACAGTGATTGGGTAGGTGACAACACAAATCAAAAGTCAACATCAGGATATGTTTTCATGCTTGCTGAAGGACAAATCAGCTGGTCAAGCAATGAATAGAGTGCCATAGCACTCTCATCTACAGAGGCAAAGTACAGAGGAGTTGTAAATGCAACAACTCAATGTTTATGATTGCAGGGGATACTTGGTGAGTGTGGCTTCGAATCAGAGTTCTCAACTATTATCTATTGTGATAATCAGAGCACCATTTGAATTTGCAATGATCTAGTTCAAAGATAGAGAACCAAACACATTGAGATCCATATGCACTACATCAGATAACTTGTGCATGATGGCACCATTCACTTACTCTTCTGTGCATATTCAGAACAAGTAGCATACATCTTCACCAAATTTTTTTGTGAAAAGACATTCAGCAATATCAAATCACTGCTGGGGATTTCTGATCATGGTGTGAAGCATGATTGATGACAATATTTTCAAATTTTGTTTTACTGTCCATGTTTAAGGGAGGATTTTCCCACTGGGTTTTTGCCTCTTTCCTCGGTTAAATGGACATGCAGTATGTAAAGGGTGACTAAGACTTGTTGCTAGGCCCTATAGTTTTCTTATTTTTACTCATAAGTCAAGCTTAAGGGCGGGTTTTAGAATAATCAACCCATAGTTAGCTAACTTAGACATTAATTAATCCATTTTTGTCTTATTTGCCTAGTTTCCAATATTCCACTCTATGCAAGTTGTCTTCCACATGTCCTAGAAATCAAAATTGATAAAAATGAGTCATAGAGCACTTGGGAAACCTTCTGGAAACCATATTTAGTAGTTCTTCTTTATTCCATATCCTCCCTAGTGCATGTCTGCTTTTTTTGCTTTGTTTCCTGCTTTATTGAGATGGCAAAAGGGAAAGTAAGACTAGGTGTAGTTGACTTGTTTTTTTCCCTCATCATCCTCCATTATTTTATCCTAATAAAATCATGTATGATTTGTCTTTCCATCACGTATTAGCTTTCCTACTTGAATTTTCCAATTCATGAGCTCCTAGGTAGATTTGGAAACTGCTTTATACACCTATGGGGGATTTGACTAGATTTAGTAAGCCTGCTTTTGACTATTTCGAATGGCATACTTATGCATTCAAATATATCATGTAATTATATATTGTAGAAGCATATGACTTCATAAGGTTGGCTATTGTACACGTATTCAATACAGATTAGTGTTATGCTCCAATTTCAGTCTCCTTATGTGTCAATTTGCAGGTTTGATTAGCAATTTTGTGAGTACAATTGTTCTGTCACTTGGTTTCAATTTGCATAGGGGGTAGTAGGGTCCATAAAAATTATGCTGAGTGGATACTCGTTGGATGTGGAATTTAATTATGCATCCAATGAGCTATCCCGATCGAAATTCGAGTAAAAACACGGGGATATATGTCAAAAATACAAACAAAAAAATAGTTTTTTCTTTTCTTCCTCCAAAATTAATAAATATTATTTTATTATTTTAACTATTATTTTATTAATTTTTTTAGGAGGCCCATTTTGAGGTGAAATTTCCTCTAATGCTTGGGTGATGTTTTGGATAGATTTTGTTGTCGCGCCCTATGTTCTCCAGAGTCCCCACCGGATACCAAGCTAAGCTGTGAGTGTTTTTCTGGAAAAAATTTTTCCTGTTAGCTGGTATGCATTGGATCACTTGTAGCTTTCCCCTCGACACTATCGACTAGATTCAAATTTTCCACCCAACTCTCTTTGGAAGAATCAGCCGATACCCTACGGTTAGAAGCTTTGGGATCCTCCGATAGGCTTTGACTGAGGAGAGGAGTTCCCACCCGTTAGTTCTCAAACTATCACCTAATTTCACCATTATTTCTAATATTGTGTCGATGCATTAAGTTCCTTAAATTCTCCCACGTGCGAACCATTTATTGACCTGTTGGTGAAGTAATTTTAAGCACCATGGGCATTTTTTTGGGTTATTTGTTGTCCGTCGAGTATTGGTGAATTCCACTGAGTGAGCTAGAAAGTGCATTGCATATCCAGTTAGCCACACAAGGCTCGAGTGATTTCATCCCATCAGTCCTCCTTGCCATGTAGGATTTTATAACGTTACTCCATTATCCAGCTCATTTTTTGGGGGTTTGGTTAGGTTTTTGTTGTGCTTTAGTTCCTTTTATACCTGGGAGTTAGTGGTTTTTTCCTTTGTGTTTTTTCTTGTGATGGTGTTCAAGGCTACTCCACTCATGGCTCATGAGGCAGTGAGTTTCTACCACCTGCCTCACGCCAGCCATTAGTTTTTCCCTCGCCATGGGGGTTTCATGGGCAGAGGTTGTAGAGGAGCGGGTGTGTGCAAACTAGCTTTTCACCATATGCACCACTCAATTTCTTGTTCAGAAGAGCACGGGATGGGTCACTATTATCATTGGTCGGTAGATATATTTTGGCCTATGGCTTCTTAAGCCACCGTGAGATTTTCTTAGTGGTGATGCCCATATCTTGGCAAGCATACTCCCATTGATAGTATTTACGGCCCAGGGGTTGTAGGTTTGTATTTCTTAGGGCTGTCCCAACTTAGATGTTTTAGCCGCAGGTTGTATAGAATACTGGGAGAGGCTTCAACCGGTGCTTAGCTCTCAATATGGCATCTTTTGGTGTTACTGTTAGAATTTCAATTAATTGTTACCCTTATGAATATGATTTGCTCCATTGGCTAGGTTTCCTTTTTATAAAAAATACGAACTAAATAGTAAGGCCTCCTTCTGAATGCCACAAATAGCCCATTTAGTAAGAAGAGTGGTGAGACCTTGCCCGATGCGGACAAGCGACTTCATACCTTACGTTCACCTAACCATGAGGGAAAGACTTAAAGAAGTAATAAGTGAATATCTCAACTCAAAAGCCATATAAGAGTTCTTCTTAGTGGAGCTCCTTTACTTGAACTGTGGAGGATGTGCATAGCATTATTAGCTAGTGGGTGGAAATTAATCAGAGTGAGAAAGGAGCTATCCAATAATTTCATTTTCCTTTTTAGCAGCTATAGTTCCCTGTTATCTCCATCTCCTTACTTGGAAGACCAAAGGCCGGCTGATCTAAGCTTTAGGATGATATGGTAACGTTTGTTGTTGTATGTGAGTACATGGTTTTGTTGGTTATATGCATATATGCTTCTAAGATTTTTTTTGATGGTTTTGACAGCCTCAATATTTATTCAGCACCATTCCCAGAAAAGGAAGGAACAAGGCCCAAGATGTGGAAGCTGATCCAAAAGTGGAAGTCATCACGAAGGTAGAAATCATATATGAAGATAATAAACATGTGACTAGAGACGATCATGAATTCATATGGGGCCAGGTATATCAAATGATTAAAGACCACACTGTCCCAAGGATAGGATTAGAATATATAATGATCTATATAAATATAAAGAGGTCAGCTCTCATTAAGGAATCCACTCGTCCTAAACTTTTTCCATGCTCTAAAGTCATTGGCTGGATACTCCCAAGAGTAGATGTAGCCAAGATGATATTGGCCGATGTAAATGGGCAAGGTTTTGCTGCTTATAGTTCGACACATGTAGCTCAGGAATGCAAGCTACTAGTGGCTCAGATGTATTTAATAGAAAAATGGTTGCAGGAGTTAGACCTATATATTTTTTACTTCATTAAGAAGGTGATGATCCACGGGAAGCAGTTCTGTACAAAGCCTACTGGGGATTATGAAACTACAAATTTACGTACCCCATATAGGCTTATAGTGTTGATGTTGGATCGAATCTTTGGTCGAGCACATGAAAAATTATATAAGATAGGTTGGGTACCAATGATTTACTTTGTAGCCACCAGAGGCACTATTTTCAACTAGGATGACCTATTCTCACACAGCTTATCCTCATGTATCAGCACAACTCTTGGAGGTATGTCACAAAATAATTCAGAATTCTACATGAGCTCTTTCCTGGTTGATTGCATCTTGTGTACTCACCAGTTCCTAGCACTGAACTGCAAATGGGATAAGACAAAGACCCCTGTGCATTCAGATCGGCATACCAGCTCTTTTGGGCCCATAAATATTACAGTTCTTACAAGAACATACATGAATACTTCATCATGCCACTCTACAAGTTAATATTCCTCATAGAGTGCGATCACATGTTCGAAAAAACATTAGAATTCATTCAAGAGAATGGAAATTATTACCTTTCTGAAGAAGGCCTGTACATACGGATGTATGGGGGGTCTCGAGCCCCTTCCCTATTACCAAGGTATGCCACTGATTATGTTTTTCATAAAGAGGTGGTGAGGTGGCTTTATATAGATAAAATCAGAAATTTCTTGTTTGATCAAAAAAAGGTTGTCCATCCCCCTCTCCCATTCTATATAGCTAGTTACATGTTTAGCAAAGTAAAGAGTGCATTCAATTTTGTTGAGGAACTAGAATACTTTCATTTTGAGGAAATTTTTTTCCATAGAAACGATTCGGAAAACAAGATTGCAGAGTACCGTGCGTCAGTTGGAGTACATTTCAAATACACCAACTACTAGGACAAAGATGAAGATATTTTTCGCAACGCTTGCAATATGACAGCTTTGAGCCAAAGATTCAAGAAGAAAATCAAGACCGTGCGTGTCAAAGGAGGCAATAGTAGTGTTATCAAGCAGAAAAAAAAAGAGGAAGAAGCTGCAAACAAAAGAGCAGAATAATCCCATAAGTTGTCTCAAGAAGTAGAGAAACATTTACCAGAGGAAGCACAAAAGAAAAGGAAACAAGAGGAAAGTCAGAAAAGGAAACAAGAGGAAAATCAGAAAAGGAAAGAAGAATAAGAGCTGAGAGTATGGGAGGATATTGAAAGAATTAAGAAGGAATCAACTGAACGAGAAAAAGAAGTAGCGGAAAAGGCAGCTGAGGAATTGAAGCAGAAGGAGCAAGAAGACCAGGATCAGGAGGGTCAGGATCAAGGATAGGCTCCAAACGATCCCATTGATCCAGTTTTTCCATGAAGCAGCATGCCAACAAAATATCCAGCGTCGACATAAAGAATTTGGACTGATTCCTTTCCTCCCATATCAAGAGTAGGTAGTAGTTGATTTTAATACAATTTTCTATGATAAAAATAAGAAAAGGATTGTCAGGAAAACCAAGAAGAGGGTGGACATCGGAAAGAAGCAAGGATTTATGGTAACTGAGAAAACAATTGTCCATGGGAATAACAAGGATCCTAAACTCCTTGCAAGGTAAGGCGTAGCCTCAGCCCTTACAAATGTAGATAATGTGGACAAAATGGTATATGATCTGGACTAATATAAAGAGAGGATATCTCAGATGACAGAAATTTTAAAGAAAGAGTGAGGTGAAGGAAAAAGCCTAAAAAGAAAACATGAGGACAGTCTCAGCGAGCTGGAGAAATTTAGAGAGGCATGTCAGATTTTGCAATCTAACAAAGATGCCCTGGTATTGTCAGTAAATATCATTGAAGGGGGAAAGAGGGATCTAGAGAAGCGAGTTGCAGAATTAGGACAGAAATAAAATGCAGCTAATAAAAGGTGAAGGAACTAGAAGTTCAAAACAATTTTCTAAATGAGCAACTACAGGAAGCAAAGGAGAAATAGTTGGATATTGCTCCTTTCTGTAATCAAGCATCTTCGCTACAGAAAGAAATAAATCATATTTTGTTGAGGTTAGCAGGGGAGATGTACAGAATTAAACAAATTGAGGTTAGGTTAAACTAAATAGCACTCAACTCGTCAGAATTCTGAAAGAGGTTATCAGATGTGGTCGAGCTTGTGAAGAATCAACTAGCATGGATAGGAGCCAACCCGACCTTTCCAACAAATATGCCTTAGAAAACTGTGGGGAGTCTGAAGATGGAAGTGGCCATATTGAATTTTGGGTGCAAAGAAGCAGTCCGATTAAACATAGCTATTGATAGAACTATTGAAAAGTGCACTGAATTCTACGAAGGCATGTGTGTTTTTCACAATCAATGCATGATTTTAGAAGGCTCCCAAGATCAATATTTCCCATCCAAGGAGGAACATTTAAAGAAATTACAAGATAGGCTGAGAAAAAGAGAAGAGAACATATATAAAATCAAATATGTTAGTGAGGAAGCTATTGGAATATGGATTATACAAGTTTCAGTCCATAAGCACCTGTTGGAGGAATTACTGAGTCAAAATACACCCAAAGTGAAAGAGATCGAGTCCCATTTTTCAAAGCATGAAGTGGCAGTGTGTGTGCTGGAACTAGCTGAATATTGAGTCATCAATGAAGAATCTCAAGCATGGAGCGTTTTCATTAAGACACCAACTGGGCCCAATTAAATCTGTCTTATTCACAAATTGAGAATTATGTAATATTTTGTATTTATTCCCTTTTTTCAAGTAAACACACTAGAAGACTCGATTTTGTAAATGAAGAGGTTGGGGAAACTTAAGAGTCATTTTGTAATTTGTATATGTAGGAGAAAAGTAGATGATAGAAGGAATTTTTCGCTAGCATAGTTACTAAATCTTGTTGTAAGAAGAGCTATTTCCTTTTATAATAAAGAAGATGTAATTTTTGCTGGAGAGAGTATTGCATAAGCCTCAAATCATGTTGTGTAAAGCTTAATGAAGAACTATTTCTTTCTTTGAGCGCGATATACAATATGTGAGATCATTCCTAACCCTCTAAACTATTTCTATGTTATGACTGATTTTATGTTATGTGATGAATCTTATGCAATAATGAATGACTAATGTTTTTTAACGTCACTGAGCTATCTTTGTGTTAACCTTCTGCTGTATGTATGTATCCTAGATTTATAAGTTATCTGTAGAGTTCTTTATGCAAACAATATAGTACATCATTCATCTTATTTAATATCAATATTTCTCCCTGGTGATAGGCTAGAATATATTTATATTAGTTGTTATGTTGTTATTACTTGCATTTAATCTAGGCACTTGCATCTCATACATAAAAGATAAAATATATAAACGGTGGATTGGGCCACAACCAGTAAAAGATATTTAAGCATGCATTTTAACTCTACGGTAGCCAGACCACAAACCGAATGGATAAACGATCTATTTAGGAACGGTTATTGGGGAGAATCCCTACTGTCGTTACCTAGGATTTTTCCAGGCATCAACAGAAGTTTTATTTTTTAGAGTAGGATTAGAAGAAATAGTTTACAATTATTAATAATAATATTAGGGTTATATTGATTGTTTATGATTTGGTTTACTAAGTACTTATTTTATATACTATAATAAAATAGGTGTTATGAGATTAACCATTTTCATCCTTTTATCAGTACCTTACGAACCTTTTGTGCTAGATGTTAAAAAGAAACAATTTGATTTTTATCTATGCATTATTTCCCATAATGTGACTAGTGTAACATTGGTTATATTTTAGGTTTTATAGTAATAAAGTAATGTTTCTTTACTAAGTGTAAATAATTAAATTGTAATACAGTAATTGCTAATGTACTATATTTCACATAGTTTAATGGCTGTGTGATAAAATATTTCTATAATAGATTCTATGTAATATGTTCTCATAGGTTTTGTATGAAAGGGTTTAAGGATTATTATGATAAATAACTAGAAAAATAATCAGTAAAAAGATTCCAATATCAAAATCAGTTACTTGAAGATAATGATGGTAGCTTAATAAAATAAAAGATTAGTGATTTATTTCTACATAAACTCTTCAATTCAATAATAGTGTAGGTAATTTTATGCATGTAAAATCATTCTTATCTACAACTAACTATCCTTTGGTACTAGACTTCATTGTAAGATGAATGAAAAAATGCAGAAAGGAATTTTACTCATGGATCATTCATTTCTAATTCTAGACATATTTAATCATATACAAGTAAACTCTCCTCAATAATTGGAAGACTTAGGCATTCTGCTAACATATTCAAACATGTAAGTACTAATAGAAAAACTACACATGACTACTTTCATTCCAGTAATTTACTTTGGCAAAAATAAATAAGATAACACAATGGAACCTAGTAATTTGTAGAAGAGACAAACATCCCAGGGAGCTTGTTCCACCCAACCTTTTCTTGAAGATAACTCAACTACTTGTCTTAGGACCCCCGAGCCTGTCCATTGATCCACCAGGGTGAATGCAATATGTGAAGAAATGGGATTAAATACCTCTGCAACTCAACATAAGTACATTACAACAATACTTCTATCATGAGTAGTAAAGAACTCAGCTATCAAGTAGCACTAATTCTGAAAGTAGTCTTAACACTCAAACCACTTCTAACTTTCCCCTCATCAAATCTCTTGTGCTCTTTTCTCTACTTCAGGAATTTCACAAGGTAAAGTATGAAAATCCTCCTGCTAAATTCGATGGATAGATATATGCATGCTTAGGTCTTTTTGGTCAATTTTCAATTAATGAGCCACCTTATTTGTTCCACATTCTTGGGGAACATGACCACAAAATTAGGGAAGTTCCCCCCTGTAATGGCTAGAAGTGGTTTAGGATTCTTCCATGTGTCAGTTTCATCTCACCCTAGTATATTCCTCCTAGTGAGTCAGTAGACACTCATTCAACAGCCTCCCTAGGCTATTTGTCTCATATCTTATTTATTAAGTAATAAAATATTAAACATAATTAATTATAGTCATCCCTGACCCCACTTGGTCAATAGTCATAAAATTTACAATAAAAATAAAATATAATGTCTTCTTAAACATAAAATGTTATTGAAATTGGGGTACATGACATACAATCCCCCTTAAGTCCAACATCGTCCTCGATGTTTCTTTATTCATCATCCTCAGAGCTGCCCTAAAAAAAATTTGGATATGCTGCCCACATATGGCTCTCCAATTCCTAGGTTGCTTCTTCTGGACTAAGGTGTTTCCATTGCACCTTCACCTTCCCAATGGTGCAATTCTGAAGTATTATTTCCCTTTTGTCGAGGATACAGTCTGGTTTCACCAGAAAATCTCCTTCGGGCTCCACCTATACATCATTCCAATTTATCACATGAGTAGCATCATGTACATATATTTTTAAAACAGAAATATGAAAAACATTATGGGCTTCAATATTTGGTGGTAAGGATAATTGGTATGCCACCGGTCCAACTCTGGACAATATTTCGAAAGGCCCACAGTACCTGGGTGCTAACTTAGCACAACTCCCTAATTTTAAGGAACTCTTTTTAGGTTTGACCTTAATGAAAATATGTTCGCCCACCTGGAACTCTTTCTGAGTTCGTTTAAGATCCGCTTGACTCTTCTATCTGTCTTGTGCAACCTTTAAGTTACCTTGTACCTGCTTCACAGTTAATTCCATTTCCTTTAATAAATCAGGTCCTAGTATTAACCTATCAACGGGGTTACTCCATGAGATGGGAGTATTGCATTTTCTTCCATAAAGAATTTCAAATGGGCTGAATTTTGATGAAGCTTGGTAGTGGTTGTTGTATGCAAACTAAACCAAGTGTTAGTAGTCTTCCCACTTACTTGGTTGTTCTCTAACGTACATTCTCAACATATCTTCCAAAATATGATTTACCCTTTCTGTCTGTTCATCTATTTGTGGATGAAAGGATGTATTAAAATTTCAAGTAGTATTTAGACCTTTAATTAAATATTTCCATAAGTTTCTCGTGAATTTAGAGTCCTTGTCAGAAATTATAACTTTTGGAATTCCATGCAAATGAAAATTTTGTTTCATAAATATTTCAGCGATATTAGCAGCCTTATGAGTGGTATTTACTGGTATAAAATGGGTTTCCATATTGAGTTTGTCAACAACTACCATTATAGAATTTTTCTGGTTTTGAAGTTTAGGCAAACCTGTAATGAAATCAATGTTGATTATTTCCCATTTCTAGCTAGGAATTGGTAACGGTTGTAATAAACCAACTGGATGATGATGTTCATTCTTAACCTGTTGGCATTCAAAACATCTAGCAATATATTCGACCAACTCATTCTTCTTATTCGGCTAAAAATAATGTTTCTGTAACATAGTTATTGTCTTTTGATAGCTAGCGTGTACAAAATAATGATTCTTATGTATTTCATTTAAAATTAGCAACTTAAATTTAGGTACGTTAGGTATATATAGTCTATTTTTATAAAGTATTAACCCCTTTTCATTTAGACAATAACCTGTTTTTAAAATTTCAGTTACAATTTCTGCCACTTTATGTAACGTCCCCGACGCTCAGGCCGGTGAAGAGGATGCTACCATAATCGTAAACATCTAGGAAACTAGACCATGAACATGAACATACATAAAAAAAAAACCCGAAATGCTTGAACATAAAATATGCAAGGATGCATAATTACTCAACATACAACAGAAGCAAACATACATTCATCCATCAACATGTTCATCATGATTCATTAAACAGTAAATGTAATTGCAGAGATGAAATAGTCAAGAATGCTTATCTTATGTAGAATTTGTCATGCAACCAGCTACGTCACCACAATGTTCCACCCAACCATAGGCCAGCATGCTCATCAATATCTCAGCAAAACTTCCACCCCTGAGCTGGGCATGATTCCCCAAGGAATAAGGGACTAAGCAAGCTTACACATAGCCAAGGTACACAAATCAGCCAAGCCAACACAATAGGGTTTATCAGGCTATCAAGGAGCTGGGAGGAGCTAAATTCTAAGCTGGTGGTCTCGTTGGAGACCTAAGGACACCTACAACAGAGGTAGCATGACTTCTAAGACACTCACACACACCCAACACCAGGAATCAGTCCTTTCTCTGCTTCACAGTCCCTCAGGCCCTGACTTCCCTTCCAGTGCCATTCAGGGGTTGTGGAGAAGAAATATAGTCATCTAAATTTGTCTTTGTGGCTCTCAAACACCAGGTTTATCAAGCATACCCAGCCTTCAATCCCACTCCACACAGTCCAAATACCAACCAATGCATACCCGTAGTAAAATAAGCTATTCACAGCTAAGACAGGGGAAAGCGATCCCTGAGTCATTCTTGGCCCTATCATGGCCAAAACGACTCAATAATGACACATACAGCCCCAAAGTGTAGCTGAACCCATAACCAACAAAACACCAAAAAAACAATAGCCCGCTCTCAAAAATGAAGCCACAGGAAACGTACACAGTCTGAAATGGGAAGGTAAACAGATCCTCAACCCGTGCCTAGGAAAGAACATACATAGAGACCACAATCAATAAGGGAAAATACATGCCCCCATCCTAGAACACCAACGGTCGAATCCGCACCCCCCAGCTCTTTGTGTGAGATGTAAAAATGATGGAGAATCCCTCGAATGGCGTGTGAGGAAGTAGAATGTATCTACATGAGATGAACAAGCTTGGGAGAGTGGGAGAGTGGAAGCGTCCCATGCTATCATTGAGAGAATGGGAAAAATCACATGCCAAGATGGGGTAGTGGTTTTTACTTCCAACGTGAGGGTCAACCTGCTGGTGGAGTGTGTGTGTGGGCAAGGACTGATAGTCTTGCCACACTCCACTCCCCAGCAATAACTGCCCCAACTAACAACAGAACCTTTAATGTGGTAGTTGGATGATAAGACAAGGAAAGGTGAGTAATACAAAAATTTAGGTCACAACCAAATGGGTTCAACAACTGACACATGCCTTTTCCCCCTAAAGGATCAAGGTTTAACAATCCCCCCCCCCCCCCCCCCCCCCCCC
>LPNX010750530.1:177857-190601 GCA_001517045.1 Pseudotsuga menziesii
GATGCCAAAACTATAATGTGCTGGATGGCATGATATACCATCGGCAATGATCCCAATTGCCGAAACATAACACAACCAAATCGATGGTGGGGCTTTTGACTTTAGCTTCGCACCATGATTAATTACAATATATACATCATGTACCTTTTAATGCAAAGGGGGTCAAAAACAGGGTATTACAATCCCCTCCCCCTTGGAATAACACCGTCCTTGGTGTTCCAATACATAGGAATACATATACAATTTACACATCCAAAATTTTAAAATTTTGCAGATCTGTCCCACGTTCAATTATTTAATTTGAACTTTCAGGACCAAGCCCTTTGGCTTCCATGATCTTCTCCTGTTGGTTCTCAGCTTTCATCTCATCCCCAAATCTAGGAAATTTGTAGATGCTACCCTCTTGATGTTCCCTCATTGGGCAGTCCTGGTGGTAATGATGTCCTCCGCATTTCCAACATTTCACTGGATGCTTCATCTTTACCTGTTCAATTTCCTTTTAGTATTCATGCTTGGAACATTTCATAATGGACCGATTAGATGAATGCCCCATCATTGATCCACTTTTCTTTCCTTTACGGATTGCTCCGAGAAGGATTTTTACCTCATTTTGCAAACAAATAGAGTCTTGCAAAATCTGGTGGTTCATCTCATTCTACCTTCTCTGTATCTTGAGCATCTCTCCAAGATTTTCTTAGGTATTGGCAATTGTTTGAAGGACACTTCTAGCCAATTCCAATAGCTTTTGGTTTTCTGCCATGATAAATGTGCACAACTAGATTTCACTTTTCTCACCTGTGAGATGCATCATTGAAATTCTGTTAGACCAAGCCGCAATATAGGCATTAAAATCAGTCAATTAATTACCCAATTGGCATGGTGGTCCAATTCTTCTCTAGGAGACTTTCATACTTTTCATGCCTTCCCAACAGGCACATAAGCTCATTCATGTCCATTCTTGGGCAGGGAATTAACTATTCCAGTATTCACAATTTATTTTAAGCAAATAAACACATTCTATTTTCAGCCATACATGCATTCAACAATCCTCTGTTTTCACAATGCATAAGTGTGTATATATATATATATATATATAATCAAAAAAAAGGAAAGAGAGAGCATCAAGAGTTTTTCCCCTCTTTCTCTTGTCTCATTCTGAAATCCACACCACCACTGTGGTTTTCATTCTCTTAGATTCTTTCACTTCACCGTGAATGCTGGACCAACCCTTCTTGGTCATGACACTTAGTGCCTCTGGTCCATTCCAGACCTCTCAACCATGGAGTCTCTCCACACGGTTTGTCTACAACTTTCGGCCGCTAGGACCTTCACAGTCCCACTAGCACCTTTTTCATTATTGCTCGAGCTCTTCAGGATAGTCACATGTCCACATGCACCTCTAGGATGCCCTCATAGTCCTCACTTTCAGCGATACCTATATTCAAACATTGAATAGATTCACATGTTTAGTTTATTCTCATTGGTTTTTATCTCTTAAACAAGAGCTTAGAATATCATAACCAGATCATATACACATGTATATTCATAAGCAAGAAGCTACAAAATAATCCCATACTTATCTGTATTGTGTGTTTCCTCTCTGGTCCATAGGGTCCTGCTTCACTTTGCAATCCTTGGGATTGCCTATGGACTTGGATGTTAGGTCAGCACACAGGCTGCTCCATAACATCAAATAATTAATGTCCAGCCAGCACACCTTCACACCGACTGGGCTTGGAACATTACCAAGACTATTTCCAAGTCCAAGATCTACTATGGATCCCCAGGCATATAACAACCCTATTTTTAGTGAAATCTTCAACACATCCTTTTATACATATCAATCACATTCAAGCCAACCTACAGTTGGGTTTATCAGACTGTCTATCCAAGCCAATACACAATTGGGTTTGTTGGGCTATAGGAAATCAAGCCAATAGTACACTATTGGGTTTATCAGGCTACTTAGCCAAGCCAACTAACATTTGGGTTTATTAGACTACAGGTAGTCAAGCCAATAGTCTAACGTCCCCACAATCTCCACAACATCCTTTTCCCTTTAGTGTACAACACCACACTACATCTGTTAGCCTGGAAACACAAGCAATATATGCAAACTCATCAACGTTATTGCTCTAAAACTATAATCATGTTTCATATCATTCACTATCAATTATTGAGACATCAGGAGTGCGTCCACTCCCTAGGGTGTAGTCAATATTAAAAACCCTTTCATGACTCGACATCGGGAAAAGTGTGCACCCCTTTCCAATGTGAGCCATGTAGGCCCTATTCATTGTGGAAATAAAATCAAACCATGATATGCATATGGAATTTAACAATTTGACATGCATATCCTTAGCTAGGGTCACATAACACTTATCGATTTGCTAATGCAGTATTCCTTCGCTAAGGAGGAATGGGGGCTCCCTTCTCTGAGTTGTCAGTCCCTTGGTTTTCCATCCACATCTCCTTTCTACATTCCATATCCCACACATGTATTACCAACATAATCTATACCATCTCACTCATGTTTCTTACCAAACATGTAGTGCAGATGGGACATTTCCAAAATGTCCAATGGAGTTTCACCCAAAACCCATTTCCAAGATAGGGGAAAAACTCCCTGTGAAGTTTGGCTCCTTCATGCCATCACACATGGTCTTCCTATAATGTGTACCCCTGGCACATTCATCAAGTAGCCAAACAGTCAATCATTGTCTAACAATACAATCCAAATTTGATTGTTCCATAACAAAGCAATGACATTAGTAATTAAATGCAATGTGAATTTGCAACTCTGCCTACTACAGAAATTGATTTGCTTGGCAATGAGGTGATCCTCATCTGTTGGTCTCTTGTAAGTAGCACCACTATTCCCATTATGATTTTATGCTTACTAGCATAACATGAACACCCACTTACAATGCATCCTCCTGACACAATTCTATGCAAGCCAAGAGTGATTAGTAGTTGTCAGCAGTTTCTCAAATATGAAATTTACAAATTCAAATTGACAACTCATTCTACATATAGACTAATTTCACAGCCATGAGACTCCTCTCATGAGGTTTGGCTCTTTCACAGGCTAGATTTTGGCCTTTGTCATGGTCTTACCCATATTGCCACGCCCAAACAATCTACCTGAAATCTGAAATTCAATCAGCCAAACACTTGACAAGTCTTGATGCATATAACTTTTTCATTGCTGCAACAATCACTAAATCATTTTTAGAATTATAGAATTCAAATACTTCCAGCTGTTAATCGCATCAATATTACCAAAACTCATTTACTTCACGTGAATTATTATCATACTAAAATTGCAAAGTCACATCATTTATGCAATTTAAATGAAGTGTTTAGATACTCCTTACTTCACAAGCGTATCATTTGTACCACCTTTCCCTTCCATAGAGCATTTCCGATAGCCAATCGATCATGCCTACCCTCTTCATGCACTTACTATTCTGCATTCATAACAACTCTTGAAATGGTTCTAGAAGTATCATCAATTCAACATTTCAGCCATTAGTTAGTCATGATAAACAAACATTATCTTGATGCATTCATGCAATGCATCACAATATTTGCACCTACACTTATGTATGCATATTTACAACGTTTACTCAAACTTTTCATATGCATCCATTCAATGCATAACTACAAGATTTATAAAATATCTTAATGCATATCCACTCAATTCCACCTTGTATTGATTCAGGAGTACTATCCATTCAAACATACCATGTCCTGACCAAGACTACCTCATATAGGATGCATTACTATAATCAAGACCACCAATCCTCACTTGTCCTGGTTATTAAGTTCATATCAACATTCACAAGGAAGGATATACTTCTATATGAATGTAGTATAAATTTTAAATAACCACATGGTATGAGATATCTTGCTTTTCCACTTCATGCAATTGTCAAAATTAAACCATTACCTGCATGGATCCTACTTACACCCTTAACATTACCAGTTTGGTTGGTCTCTTGCAGGAGATTGCAGAAATCGCTCACCAACTTTTGATCCTGGATTTGTTGCCTTATCCCTTTCTCCATAGGGTTGCTGGTCACATTCATCAGCATCAGCAACATATTCAGCCATGCTCATGTTTTCATTGGTTTTTCCACTAATTCCAACACCAATGCAATATTTACCATTAGTGGTTCATTATAAATGTATAATTCTCACTATTTTTACTAATATGTAATATCCTATGCACGCAAGCATATCCCCATGCCATAATTTCTATGTACACAAGCTTATAAAATATCATATAGTTAGAAAGACAGGGTTTAAGGGAATTTCCTTTTCAAAACCCTCATATTTTCTTGGAATTCCTCTTCTGCATAATAGCTGGTTCGACTTCATGGTATTTGCTATCTCTAGGCATGCAATCCTCGGATTGTCCATATTGACAACAACACAATTATTTTCAGCAACCACTAGTACTTTTCTACTCCTTATTCAAATTCTGGTGATTCTCCCTTAATCCCTGCTAGATAAGCTTTCCAATTCCTATCCCCATGCTCCATTTTGACTTTGGATGTGAAAACCACACCACTTCTAGAATGACGATTTCACCAAAAATTATACACTTTTACATACAACTGTATTCTGGTCTGAATTGCCAACTTCAGCCACCTAGAATTTTCTTCCTTTTCATCTGTGTGATCCACTGAAAATCTACTGAAAAATACATTGAAATTCGTTGAGAAATCCCACTTTGAAAAACTCAAAATTTCCTTTTCTCAATCAGACCACTTCCCAACTAAAATTCCGACACTTCGGCGGTCAAAACAACTAGTTTTCTCCGCTGCTCATCGACAGTCTGTTCGTCTATTTTTCTCCGACGTGTTGGAACCTTAGTTGTCTAGGATTCCAGAATATTATCGGCGATGCCAAGGACTATTATCAGCAATGATAGTATATCGACGATCAGAACTGTTAATCCCTACAACATCGGCGCGGAAACTAACTCCATGGCATGGTATCGGTGATTAGAAGCATTATTCTTCAGGAGGATAGTTCCTTACGCATCTGCAACGATGAGCAACAAAACATCTATGGGTTCCATGGACCATAGACCTGTCGGCCATCAGAACCACTAAACACTATGTGTTGGCGGTGCAAATCTAAACTCTTTCGTTGCGTTGGTGACCGAAACAACTAAAATTTTCTGATGCCCATCGGCGGACCAAACAACTAATTTCTCCTGACATGTCGGCAGTCTGAACCACTAATATTCTTCGATGTGTCGGCGGCTTAATCAACAAATTTTTTTCGATGATTCCAACACTCAAGTAAATTTCGTTCTCTTTTCTCCTTCATGTCGGCATCCTTATCGTCTAACTTTCACTGACGTTTGCCACTGCATCGGTGGCTCCATCATCTAAATTTTCACCGATAGTTCGACAAAACTTCCTTCTTTGTTCATTGCCGTGTTAGCTGTACCATCAACTAAATTTCACTGATGACATCGGTGGTCCAAACAACTAATTTCTTCCGATGCCTTCAACACTTAAGAAAATTTTCGGGCTTTTCTCCTCCGTGTTGATGCTCTCGTCCACTAATTTTCACCGAAACTTCCCTTATCTTCCGCCGATGTATCATCGCTTTCAACATCTAATTTTCGGTGATCTTTAACTTAAACGGAGCCAATGTTTCGGCGTTTTCCTCGTCTAATTTTCGTCGACATATTCATCAGCGGTTCCATCAACTAAACTTCGCCAACATTTCGGTGGTCTTCCAGAGATCTCCACCACTGTGTCGACTACTTACTCAACTAATTTTCGCCGCTGCCAAGGTCTACATCAGAGGTCTATCCATCTAAGCCTTCCAATGAGCCGATAGTCTAACACTTAGAAGAATTTTCGTGAAATTCTTTCCACCTGTTCCCCCCGTCGGGTGGGATTCCGACTAACTTGTTCATTGTATCGAAGGAGCTTCCCCCTTAGTCCTCTGATGATTCGACGAGCTTGAACATAAAACATGCAAGGATGCATAATTACTCAACATACAGTGGAAGAAAACATACATTCAGGCATCAACATGTTCATCATGATTCATTAAATAGTAAATGTAATTGCAGAGATGAAATAGTCAAGAATGCTTATCTTATGTAGAATTCATCCCACAACCAGCTACATCACTGCAATATTCCACCCAACCATAGGCCAGCGTGCTTATAAATCTCTCAGGAACACTGCCACCCCCGAGATGGGCATGATTCCCCAAGGAATAAGGGACAAAGAAGACTTACACATAGCCAAGGTACACAAATCATCCAAGCCGACACAGTACGGTTTATCATGCTATCAAGGAGCTGGGAGAAGCTGAATGTTAAGCTGGTGGTCTCGTTGGAGAGCTAAGGACGCCTACACCAGATCTAGCCTAACTTATAAGACACCCACACACACCCAACACCAGGAATCATT
This sequence comes from Pseudotsuga menziesii, assembly GCA_001517045.1. NCBI lineage: Eukaryota > Viridiplantae > Streptophyta > Pinopsida > Pinales > Pinaceae > Pseudotsuga > Pseudotsuga menziesii. The sequence continues at coordinate 184,307 of LPNX010750530.1, forward strand.
CCCTTCTCTGCTTCACAGTCCCTCAAGCCGTGACTTCCCTTCTAGTGCCATTCAGGGGTTGTGGAGAAGAAATCCAGTCATATAACTCTGTTTGTGTGGCTCCCAAACACCAGGTTTCTCAAGCATACCCAGCCTTCAATCCCACTCCACATAGTCTAAAGAACAACTACTGCATACCCATAGTAAAACAAACTATTCACACTTGGGATAGGGGAAATCGATCCCTAAGTTTTTCTTGGCCCTATCATGGCCAAAGCAACTCAATAATGACACATACATCCCCCAAAGTGTAGCTGAAACCACATCCAAAAAAATACCAAAAAAACAACAGCCCACTCTCAACAATGAATCCACGGGAAATGTACACAGTCCAAAATGGAAAGGTAAACAGATCCTCAGCCCGTTCCTGGGAAAGAACATACACATAGACCAAAATCGGTAAGGGAAAATGCACACCCCCAGCCCAGAATTCCAATGGCCGAATCTGCACCCCCTAGCTCTCTGCATGAGATGGAAAAATGATGGAGAATGCCCCAAACAATGCGTGAGGAAGCAGAACATCTCTGCGTGAGATGAACAAGCTTGGGAGAGTGGGAGAGTGGAAGTGTCCCACGCAGTCATCGAGAGAATGGGAAAAATCACATGCCAAGATGGGGTAGTGGTTTTTCCTTCCAACGTGAGGGTCAACCTGCTAGTGGAGTGTGCGTGTGGGCAAGGACTGACAGTCCTGCCACACTCCACTCCCCAGCAATAACTGCCCCAACTAACAACAAAACCTTTAATGTTGTAGTTGGATGATAAGACAAGGAAAGGTGAGTAAGACAAAAAGGTAGGTGACAACCAAATGGGTTCAATAGCTGACACATGGATTTTCCTCCCAAAGGCTCAAGGTTTAACAATCCCCCCCTTATCCTAAGGAAAATCATGCCCTTTGCATTATCGTTGCACCATCGTAGCTGGTTGTATTTTCAGTTTAATTAAAGTGCATATTTACATGATGCCAAAACTATAATGTGCTGGATGGCACAATATACCATCGGCAACGATCCCAATTGCTGAAACATAACACAACCAAATTGATGGTGGGGCTTTTGCCTTTAGCTCCGCACCATGATTAATTACAATATATACATCAAGTACCTTTTAATGAAAATGGGGTCAAAACCCAGGTATTACACTTTAGCTTGCAATTTTAGGTAATTTTCATCCAATTTTACTCGTTCTTCGAGATGATCTTCTAAATCTATTCTGTAAGTACTGATTGCTGCCATAAAATTTAATATTGAATTTCTTCTCAAAGCATCAGATACTTTATTTTCCTTCCCCTTGATATGTTGGGTCTCAAAATCATATTCGCTAAGGAAAGCTAGCCACCTAGCTTTCCTAGCTTTCCTTGCATTTAAATTTGGTTGATCTAATAGATACTTTAAACCCTTATTATCTGTCATTAAAGTAAATTTTCTCCCGATCAAGTGATGGCGCCACATATTTAAAGCATGTATCACAACCTCCAATTCTAGATCATAAGTAGCATAATTTTTCTCATGAATTTTATATTTCCTAGACTTGTACGCTATTACGTGTCCTTCTTGTGTTAAGACCCCACCAAGGCCATCATTGCATGCATAAGTGCATACAATGAAATCCTTGTTAGGATCCGCAATTCTTAAAATGGGTGTAGCAGTTAATAATTCTTTTAATTTCTTAAAATTCTCCTCACATTTTTGATCCCATACAAATTTCTTCCCCTTCTTCTATAGAGAAGTTATGGGATTCTTGATCCTTGAGAAACCCTCAATGAACCTTCGATAATACCTGGTGATCCCCATGAATGACCATACATTAATCACATCCTTTGGGACCAGCCATTCGTTAATTTATTTTATCTTTTTTGGGTCAACCGAGATCCCATCTTTAGTTATTACGTGACCCAAGTATTGTATTTTATCTTTGAGGAAGTCACATTTACTAAACTTGGCATACAGCTGATGTTCCCTTAACATTTGTAAAATGATTTTTAAATGTTCTTCATGCTCTTCTTTAGTCTTAGAATATATTAAAATATCATCAATAAAAAATACTACAAACTTATCTAGATATTTATGTAATACATTTTTCATTAAACACAGGAAGACTATCGGGGCATTAGTTAATCCAAATGGCATGACAATGAAGTCATAGTGACCATATCGGGTCCTCAAAGTCATCTTGAAAATATATTCATTCTTAATCCAGACTTGATGATAACAGGATCTTAAGTCAATTTTTGAAAATATTGTTGCTCTGCATAACTGATTGAATAGATCATCTATGCGAGGCAATGGGTATCTATTTTTAATTGTCATTTTATTAAGCTAACGGTAGTCAATGCATAAGCGTAGAGTACCGTCATTCTTTTTAACAAAGATGACCAGTGCTCCCCAAGGAGACACACTTGGTATTATATACTTTTTATTTATCGGTTCTTTTAATTGTGATTTTAGTTCATTAAGCTCCAGGATATTCATTCGGTAAGGATATTTTGAGTTAGGCACCGCACCAGGTACTAGCTCAATAGTGAAATCCAGCTCCCTTTTCGGAGGCAATCCTAGAATTTCCTCCGGAAATACATCCCAATAACCTCTCATAATTGGTATATCTTCTAATTTTAGTTTGTATTCTTTATTAATGTGTTCTTCATTAGTTATAGTTATAGAAAAGGATTTACATCCCTTCTGAACAACCCTTTTTAGTTGTAATGCATAAATCTCTCTGATTGTTGTTTTCCTAGGGGTTCCTTTTACTGTTATCCTTTCTCCTTCGTTATTTAAACACGTAAAAGTTTTATCAAAACAATTTAACACTACTCGATGTTGTTCCAACCAATCCATTCCAATTAATGCATAATAGGAGCCTAATATAAGTACATTCAACTTTATAGAAGTCTCAAACTGATTCATCATTAATGTGCAATCTTTCACAAAATCAATTACTTTGCATTTTTCTCCTGTAGCTAATTGAACCAACCATGATTTTGCAAATTTATCTACTGGTAGTTTACTTTTCTCTACTAAGATGGTAGAGACATAACTCAGGATAGCCCTCGGGTCAATTAAAATACAGATGGGTTTATGGTTCAACATACCTTTTACTTCCACCATGGAATTCTGATATTTAGCCTGTCTATTTTCCAGCAGTGCATTGATTTTGGGCATCCCTCTCGCTAAATCACCAACTATTGTTTATTCCTGCATAGCATGAATGTTGTTAATGGTCTTCTTTCTGTTAGGAAAGATTGATGCATAGTGAGGTCCCTGTCATTCCCAACATTTTATTGGTTCCTTACGTTCATTATTTTTAACATAATTACTGTGATTATTTGTAAATTATTTATTTCTTGTGACAGTAGGGTTTTGTTGTGGGTTACCTTTTAAAATACTTCCTTGAAATTTTCTATTAGGAAGATTGCATGAGTTATTATGCCCAAAATTTTGATTAGGTCTAATATTTTTCTTCCTTCATTCAAAATTATTATTAGGCCTTTTTGTTTTCCAGTTTGGCATGTTCTCCCTTTTCTGGTTCTTCTCATAGCAGAAATATGCTTTTTACATGGCCTCTTCAAGGGTTTTGGGATTATTATATTCAATTATGTCCTTGATATGAAAAGGTAAATAGCTCAAAAACCGTTATACCTTAGGGTTTTCATCAACAATATAAGGCACATATCGTAGTAAGATTTGAAATTTACTATTTAACTCTTTCATACTCATGGTTCCCAACCTTAAGTCATAAAATTATTTAGCTCGGTCCTCATAATATTGCTCCAATAGAAATTTCCTTTTAACATACTTTTTAAAAGTGCTCCAGTTTATATTCTTCTCTTTTATGCCTTTAACTTGTTTTATGTCCTGCCACCAGATGTCGGCTTTTTCAGTTAAGTTATATATTTTCATCCTTGCTTTTAACTAATTTGAATAATTATATATCTAAAATTACTTTTTCATTCCGGAAATCCATGCTTTGGCTTCCTCTCCTTTTTATGTTTCTCCATTAAAATTTGGTGGTTTAATCTTTTTGAAATCGCCATAAATGATCTCTTCACAAGGCTTGTATTTCTTCTTTCTAGATCAATAATTACTCTCGCTACTGCCACTAGAATTCTGGTGTTTCCTTCTGTGTGAATTATTGTTAATTTCAGAAGAAGAACTGCTTTCAATTTTAGATTATTTTGACCTTTTACTCTTATGTTGATAATACATAGCGTCATAATCTATATGTTTATCCTTTTATTTCTTATAAAAAATTTCCATCATTATTTGATTCATCTCCTCCTGAGCTCTTAGGATTCTGTCATTTTCTTTTTTAATAGTCTCCATTTCAGTTTTTAGACCCTTAATTGTTTGCAGTAACTCAGATGAGTTATTAGTTATATCTTCTTTAGTAGGTTATTTTCCAGAATTATTTTGTTCATTTAACTAAGACCTCTCTTCATCATACTCTTCTAGTCCTTCCATACCTGCAAATCTAATTCAGAAATAATTTTTACTTCAACATTTAAAATCATAAATCAATATCTGTACTTTATATTTACTTTTTTTTACGTGCGCTGAGCCACTTCAGGCCTTGTGTCTGAACGTGAGCTCTGATACCATATGTGACATCCCAAAAAATTCACAAAAATTTAAAATTTTTCTATCTGACATTTAATGCTAAATCATAGCCAAAATGCTAGTTTAATAACTAACTTTATTTTAATTAACAGGTAGATTACAAGATATATTATCAGGAGAAACTTGGGAGTTAATTATTTTTGGTTAATTGTAACTAAAAGGATACAGAATCTTACTTATTGACTTGTAAGTCACATGTCACTAACTCTATGCAAACTTTATTTATTTTCAGTCTTGAATAAAAGTTTCTCAAAAGTTAAAGAGTTTCAATTTATTGAGTTCAGATCATTGGTTTGTTTGCAAGAATGTGTATGGTTTTTATGATTGTTTATTTTCTTATTGAAGGGGGCTTGAGGTTATCCTGAGGATTACTTACCTTTTCTTAAAGCTAACGCAGATTCGATGCTTGTATAGGACTTACAAGTAAAAAATTTACTTCCAGGTTGCGATGTAAAAATTTAAATCTCGAAAGACTAAATGAGTAATTTAGGAAGGATTCTTAACTCTATTTAATGTATATATTATCAAAGTGTAAGCATTCCTAGGCCTATAGTAAATTTTACTCTACCTAGGTAGAAAAATGGAGTTGGTAGCGATGATTATTTGTTATAATAGATAAATTGTGGCATATATTCATCCAACATGTTTTTAGTTGAAAGCAATATTATGAGCCTAAATACATTAACCATGTTTTATAACTATGCACTTTTCCATGTTAACCTAGAACTTACCTTAGCATCAAAATTAACATCAGTAATTTTGCACTAGAAACTAACTACAAAAATAAGCAAACCAACCTAGGCATATATAAATGATGTATAACAAATACACAAACCTACGCATATAACCAATGCATAGAATTAATACTATGACCTACTTAAAAACTTCACAATGCATATATAAAACTATAACCTAGCTTAAAGCTCCAACATACCAAAATATGATTTGTTTATTTCTTTTACAAGGTAATAGTATTATGTTTACCATTCAATGCAGGTTTAATGTAATGAATATGAAATAAATTATTAAATAGATTAGTTAATTATATGAAAGGGTGTAACCCTTCATGCTCAAGCCTATAAAGGCAAGCTTATTGTACATTTTACCAATAATCCAATAAATTATTATTCTTCATATTCATTATTAAAATGATAGTCAGATTCGACTAACGGACAACCGGATTCGGTTGCTCCATTTGGTATTAGATCTCGGATTCAGCTCCTTTGACCTGAGATCAGATTCAGCTCCTTCAACTTGAGCTCAGATTTGGCTCCTCCAACACTCAGCTCAGACTCGGCTCCTCCTACTCTGAGCTCGGATTCAGCTCATCATTTCCTCATTTTATTTTCGCTGCTTACTACTCCTACTTTCTTTCCCCTGCACTCACCCCTCCACATTATTCCACCTTCCAATTGCTCCCTCACTCCGCTTCCTCTTCCACTGCTCCATACACTGCCCTCGATTCCCCAGTGCATCCGCTCCTCCCACATCGTGTCATCCCGGCTCCTCTTTCTTCTGCATTTCTATTCTTCGTTGGCCCTTTGTAATATAATATAATATATTATTTCTAATATATATTATATTTAAAAAAAATCAAACATTATATATTTATTATATTATAAATAATATTATAATATTTGTAATAT
>LPNX010750530.1:200478-226906 GCA_001517045.1 Pseudotsuga menziesii
TTTAGCATCCTTTATGAGGAATTTATCCCTCCCTCTCTCCTCAACACATTTTTGGCTCAACTGGATGATTTTTGGTGGATTCTTCAGTCAACAGGTTGAGGTGTCAGTCAGATCAGCCCCCCGATTGACAGTTGCACTCAGTGAGACTCAGATCTGGCTCAGCTAGACACAGATCAGGCATTGATGGACTCTCCATGAGTTGATTTCACTTGATTCCATGAGTAATTGCGCCCCCCCTGGGATAGATGGCCTGCAAATTGTATATATCCAGGCACAACCTCCTCTTCCAAGCTTGTTAGAACTGGGATTGAGGTGCTGTTGCTCTTGTACTATATTGTTTTTTCATTCTGGAATAAAGAAGCTTTGGAGGCAAGATCTATGGTGTAATGCTCTTCATGTGTGGATGTTGATTGTCAAATGCTTATGAGGTATAATTTGCTTTTGTTTATCATTGCTTTGCTGGTTAATTGTTGGCCTTGAAGGAGAGAGCTCCCTCCTGTTAGGGTAAGAGTTTATTCTAGTTTGATTTATGCTCTTACTGCTGCTTGTTCTAGATCTATTGGATTTGTATGTATTTTAAGTTTAATTGCATGCTTTCCAATCATCTCTTTCAGCAGCACCTATGTTTTAACCATCTGTTTGTGCAAGGGTTTTCAAGTTGCATGTGATCTCGCTAGTAGAAGAGGTTAAGCTGGTTTGAATCTTCCTCATCTTCAGTGTCTTATGAATGACATAGTCCCTTGGTGTTCCACCTGTTATCCCTAAAGTTGAACCTAGGCTACGGGATTCAAGCTTAAGGAAATCTTTGTTCAAAAATGTATAAATCAAATGAAATCAAACTCAAAACACAAGCTGGTATCAAACTAGGGCTAATGGAACTTCACAGCACTAGAAGGAACTAGGATAGCATAATTGTTTGTACAGATTACACAATTCTGGTATGAAATCAAAATCTTTAAAAAGCATCACACAATTTACAATAAAGAAAGCTGGTATATGTCACAGATTGGTAAATACAAGTAATTATAAGAGGATCAAAGCATTGAAGTGATAGGTTGGTATGAATCAGAGCAGTAAGAGAATTCAACAGATGCTGTATAACATGGAGTATATCACAAAGTTCAATATCTAGGCACTATGATCATAAATCATGAAGTGAAACTGTCAATGTTTATAAAAATAAAAAGATAACTGTCATCTCACGATAATAATTATTGCAATGGAATATGAATGACCATATGCATAACAAAATTATCAGAAAGACAATTTATATAACACAAGGGCAAATCATCATCATGTTTATTCAGAAATAGAACCTGTTACTGAAGCTACAAAATGCTCATGCTACACAGATGTGCTTACAACTGATCATGCATTACTCCCAAAACTGCCAACCCCCAGTTCTCTAGTCGAGACTTGCTTTTGTGCAAAAATATTCTATCTAGAAACTAACCATAGATCCTAAATTTTTGGATCGAACTTCCTTCAAAAGTGGGAAGTTAATCCCTTACAAAGCTTAAAGCTACAAGTGTCATACACATGTCAAACATAACAATCATGAGTTCAAAATCAAATAACTTTTAAACACCTAAAGGCTTCTAGAAGCCTCTGCTAAGGTGGCTAAGTCACTAAGCACCTGTGAGCGCTTTTGGAGTCTAGCAAATTCCACATCCTTGTCACTTTCCTTTTTCTGGGCTTTGAGCTGCTCCAACTGTCTTTGCATAGCTCTTTTCTCCTTGAGGATGTCTTTGGAAATTACCAATAGTTTTTGGTACTCTGCTTCCTTATCTTCCATGTCTTCTCGTAATCTTTTGTTTGCCACCATTAACTTCTCATTTATATCCTGCAGATATCTTGTCTGTTCTTTATAGGTTTGAAGAAATATTTTACACTGGCCAAGTTCTGGGGAGATATCCAAATCTTCCTCTCTTATGCAATCTCTTTCTTTAGGAAGATTCCTTAACGTTGAACCTTCATCAAACTTGTTTTGTTCATCTGTACAAAACATTGCTAGTATGGAACCTGCTACACCTTGCATATCAATAAATTCTTCCATATTCTCACAGTATTTGTCCTCTGCTGTGTGTACTTTTCCTTCACTTGCAGCATCTTCTATAACTACAACCTCCTTATCACCTTCCTGAACTGTTCTTTCCTCCATCTGCATTTTCTCACTCAGTCTAGTTCTTGGCTTGCCTTCCTTGAATAACTGTTTGCAACTTTTCTTTTTTGAAGCAATGCTTTTAAACATGTCACTGAGTTTTTCTGGATTTTCTTGTGTGTAGGGTGTTTCAGGGCCTAAACTGCCCTGTGCAGGATTACAAGCAGCATCCTTCTCTTTATTCTTACCCTCTTGAACTGTCTATGTAGGGTTTGCTACCTGCTGGTTAGCATCATCAATCATCTTCTTACCTTTCTCTTTAGGGTTATCACTAAACCCTAACTCTGACAACAAAGAACCCCATGTTCTTTCTTCTTTTTGCAGCTTAGTTAGAATCAACAACTTAATTAGCTCCTGGTGATAAACCGACCGAGCTGTATGTGCTGGATGGTTTTGGACTTTAGAAATCATTTTTTTGGAGGATTTTAAAAAGATAAAATGGAAGATTTAACTGTGCACTGCCATGAATATGCATTAGAAGTTTCAAATGGCACTTTAAAACCCATACCTTCCATCACAAGTGATATAGTTCTGAATCACCTCCAACGGCCCCCTCCATGCTGGCTTCATTCTGCTGACATGAACTCCATTTTTCTAGTCGATTTTTTCACTTCCAGGGATCAAAAATTCGCTGAAGTCTTCCTTGAAGTCTTTTTGTTTAAACCACTTTTCACCTTCTGCAGGAACATTTATGGCTTCAGCGACAGAATCCTCATTGACTCTCATGGTTAAGCTTTGTAATTGAACCCTTTCATTATTGTAATTTTCAATGAAATCCATGGTCAATTGTGAATGGTATCCCTTCAATTTATCACAAAATATGAACCATCCTGACCTCTGTATTAGCTTAGCATACCTTGGAAACTACTTAATCCAATCTGTATTACTGGGTTCTAATCTACAAATGAAACCTCCAGGATTTCTCTTTACGACCACCTCTGGCTCCTCTTCTTCAATTACCTTTGACATTTGCAACCCTAAAGGGATTTCAACTTGGCTGTGAGGACCAATAATGCCTTAAATCTTCAGGTAAAAACATATATTTTCTACTGCATTAAATTCTGTGGTAATTCCTCTATTTACGCTAGCATATGGACTGTGAATAACATCTATGCTTGTGCTAGTAGTAACTATATTACTCTGCAAGCCAAAAGAGTGACAATGCTAATGATATTTGAACTAAAACTGGTGATAGCTCGTACCCCTAAACCTCTGTCAATCACTCAAAACATAAAAGCCTTCACGCTGTATTGTCCTGCACAGGAAGTTTTTATACTGCGTCTACATGCTCAAGCCAAGTATTACTAAAAAATGCAAGGAAATATATGTATAATGTATTCCAACCCTAAACACACAAGCCCTGGGGCTCGAAAATAAACCCTAATTTCTTGAACATTTACATAACGCAGCTCGTGATCAGATGGAAACAAAGAATAAACCAAACCAGCCTGTGGATGCCCTTCTTCAGCAAAACAATGAGAAATATTTTAGGGAAAACGTGCATTAGGATATTTTTTCCACGATGACCATAAGTACTCATTACATGAATGGTTTCAATTTTGAAATGACAACACTTGTGTTCTTCCATAATTTCCATCGTATGACTCATCAATTCGTGGTCAGGAGTGTATTTTATTTAAAACATGTAAAATGCCGAATTCCTATGATAAAAGCTTATATTTATGACTATGATAGAAGCTTATTATCATGATATATTCCATGAACTAAATGATAAACCTTTCAATAAAATACCAAATGGACATTCTGCCACCAGATATCAATATGCTGCAAGCTCACAATATGCTGCCAGTTTGGAAAAAGCGCTGCCAGTTTGTAAGAATTCACCCTGTAACACATACTCTTTTGCACATACATGGGTTCATCATTAATGAATAGAAAATTTGATGATTTTGGGTAACAAAAGGAACCCTAACAGTGAGCAATCAAATATAAAATATGAAACAAAGTAAAATTAAAAACAATAAAAACCCATCATAATAAAAAATTTAAACATAAGTAGGAGGAACAACCCTAGAGATAACAGCAAAGCAGAATCCAAAGCCCAACATTCCCAGGCTTCAAACACTCTTTCTCTCTCTTCCTCCTTTAAAAATTATTAAACTTTCCTCAAACTATTACTTTAAGGTTTCTTTTTAAATATGATCTATCTCATCAGGAAAAACACACATAGATCTGATCAGTAATATCCCTTCTTTATTCTAGATCTTAGTTCTGTTTTGCTCATAAAGTTCAAATTCAAGAGATCTAGCTAAAAGTACCTTAGTTTCGCAAGTAATTTAGTGAAAATTCATAGCCTGCTGTTAAGGTAGTTTCTTTTGCTGTTCGATAATTTCAATATTCTAAAATATCAATGATTTTAATTGGCTGCACAAACAGCAAGCCAAGATCCCAAGGAAATCTTTCTTTCTTTGGTTCCCTGTTCGCCGTTTTAGCTAGTTTAATTTCATTATTTTTTGAGATAAAGTAGGCTGACCCAAAGGTACTCTTAAAGTGCTTTTTGGAATTTGTTATTCTAACTCTCTTGCTTTCATTTATCAGGTCTGACAGAGAATAAAGGAAGCTGCTGTCCAAAGTGGCTTTTGGAGCGCTCAAATCCCCCCAGGGGTCTCTCTTTTGTCACACAATTTGTAAATTTTTTGTATAAAATGTAATATATTGGTTTCAGCCTATATTAGGACCAATGAATTTCTTTTTTATCATTTATTTGATATTGTAACCTCTGTAATAAAATCATCCTTCGAATAGGCTCTTTCGAGCCCATTCCCCATCCCCCCTGGGGGGATTCACGTCGGTGCCATTTTCGTCGTTCTCTGCTTATTTCCTTTTACTAGTATTGATCTGATTTGCAGGGTAGTATATTTGATCTTGTTGTTAATTCCATATTCCATATCTTACTTTCAAAAGTAATCATAATACTTACCCCATGATTTCCCGAGTGACCCGAAAGGGGAAAGAGATTCGTGGTAGGATTAATCAAAAAACCAGATTTGTATAGTTGTTTTATTTTTTCTATCATTTGTTTATCAGAAGCTTTAAAATTAACCCCTCCTCAATTCCCCGATTGAGATCCACTTGGATCGAAATAGGTTCTTGGAGGCTTTTCTTTTAAACAAGAACACATCTCTTAAACACTTATTAAAATTTACAAGAATCCAGTGTGTATGCTCTGCACTTGGTTGCGGTTCATCTGATCAGTCAAGCTGTATCAAAAGCACTTGGGTGACTAGCATAATTGGGACTCACCCTCCCTAATTAACAAACCATGAGGTGAAAATCCAACACCTCGATCAAACCTTTACGGTGGCAAAATACCCAAAGGAAGCGGGAACCTACTGAAAAGTGACCTTGGGGCGCCGATCTCTGTCGCGCCCTAACAGGTGCGTTACGAACATAGCCCTAGAGACTCCATTTTAGCCCACATATTCCTTGCGGGTAGCTGTATAGGTTTTGTTTTGGACATACTCCAAGTACTCTCAGGTATATCTGGAGTCCCCCTTTTAGCCTAATTTAATCAATCCATACTTCAATTTTAACTTAAAACATACCAAGATACAATCACAAAACATTCACTCCAAGCACATGCAAGCACATTGATCTCTTTGATTTGACTCCATTATTAAGGCACTGGTCATTTTTGCTTCATATATATATTGTCTATCAGCTTTGTGCTTTCGTGTGTTATTTTTGTATCTTGTCATCTTCAATTGTTTATAGTTAAAATATTTGAACTCCTAAGTAACTGATTCATTTTAACATCACCACACTAAGAAATCATCCTTAGTAACTTAATAGGGTCTACCCCCCTTGGATCCGTTAGGAGTTGAGCCTAAACGGAGGAGTCAAGAACAAGGTGACAGCCTTGACTCAAGACTTGCCCCCAAGGACACACCGAGTGGCTTGAAGATTTCTGCCATGTGATCCAGGTGTGTGAAAAGGCGGCAACAGGATGAAACTGCACAACTCGCATTCGAGGCATTGAAAAAGATTTGTTGTTGGCACCATTATTGAGTCCGCTAGATTACTCTACGCATTTTATATTGTATTTGGCCACATCTGAGTCGACAATAGGGGTATTCCTAGTCCAGGAGGACGATAAGCTCCAAGAGAATGTCATTTACTATCTTAGTTGTGCTTTAGTCAGACCTGAACTAAGGTACTCCAACGTCGAGAAGTTGGCCTTAGCAGCTGTTTATGTTGTTCAGAGGTTACGTCACTACATCTTACTAAGGACTACAATGGTAGTGGAAGATGTCAATCCTTTTCAATATGTTTTGTCTCGACAGAAAGTTGGAGGCAAATTCAACAAATGGATAGTCATTCTCTAAGAGTTTGACTTCGATTTTCAGTCCGCCAAATCCAAAAAATCCTTAGTTTTTGCTAAGCTTATCGTAGAATTTCCAGTAGATAAATATGTAGCTATTAAAGAAGACTCATTCCCATATGAGCACATCTTTTTTATTTCCACCTTTGACCCTTGGTACGAAGATATACTTATCTATCTCCAGACTTTGAAGTATCCTGCAGCTTTCTCGCGGGAAGAACGACGTAAACTATGCCTACATGCCAAGAACTATGTCATCATAGGAGATACTTTATACCGTAGGGGGGGTAGATTCCATTTTGCGTCGATGTTTGATCCATGAGGAAGTGGATATTGTCCTAAATGATGCCCATAGTGGAGCATGTGGGGGTCATTTATCTGGGTTAAAAATGGCCCAGAAGATATTACGTGCCAGTTATTTCTGGCCCACAATATTTAAGGATTGTGTGGAAGCCGTGAAGGGCTATCATCCTTGTTAGCTTTACACCAGGAAGATGCGGTCACATCTCGCTCTGTTATTTCTCGTTATCTGGGTGGGCCCCTTCATGAAGTGGGGGATTGATTACATGGCGTGTAACCCAGTCTTGACTAGGGGGCACAAATATATCATTGTCACTGTGGATTATTTTACAAAATGGGCTAAGGAAATGCCCACCTTTAGAGATGATATGGAAACTGGAGATTTTTTCATGTTCAATCAAATTATAGCATGATTTTGTATACCCAAGGTGATTGTCACTGACCATGGCAGTCATTTTCAAAATAGCATGATGACGGAACTGACCACTATGCTAGGATTTAGACAAGAACATTCATCCTCATTCTATCCTCAAGCTAATGGTTAGGTCGAGGCTGTTAATAAAACTTTGAAAAATATCCTCAAATGTACTATTAATGCAACCCATTCAAACTAGCATATCATGTTGTACCCTTCTCTTTGGGTGTATCAAACCAATGTAAAAACTACTACGGGTTTCTCCCCCTTCCAACTCATCCATGGAGTGGAATCTGTTACCCTTATTGAATGTGAAATCCCGTCTTTAAAAATTGATATTCATGTGTTACCGGATACGACTGATCTTGAAGAACATCTATTACACTTAGAAAACCTTGATGAACAGCGTAGAGATGCGCTGAGAACAAACCAAGCTCATAAAACTAGGGTCAAAATCCAATATGATAAATTGGTCAAGCCTCGAATTTTCTCTGAGGGAGAACTCGTTTTGATCTGGGATCAATACAAGGAAACCCTGGGGGTAGGAAATTTTAGGTCTATGTGGTTAGGACCTTATATCATGTCGAAAGTATTAAAGAAAGGCACATATGAATTGATAGATTTTGATGGGAATAAGCTGACTGAGCCTAGAAATGGGCTCTACTTGAAAAAGTAATATGCTTAGGCTTAGCACTTTTTTTTGTATTTTATTGTATGTATTTTTATGTGCACTAGTTCATTGGTTTATGTTTTTATACCATCCGCTGGTTGTTTCAAATGTCTTCTGAGAGATTCGTAGGTTTCGCTGATGGCACCAGTCACCACACTTGTAATTTAGCTTCGGCTGCATGGGTTATTTATTCTCCCTCAGGACAACTAGTTGCCTCAGGAGGCGCTTGATTAGGTCCTACTTCCAATAATGTGGCTGAATATAGGGCTGTCATTGAGCTTCTATGGGATTCTTTGTCATGTGGTATCACTCAGCTGGAAGTCTGACTGGACTCTCAACTGGTTTTTTCCCAGCTCAATCAGGCTTATCAGTTGCGGAACCCTATTCTATTACATCATTTTATGCAAGTTAGGTTATTGGAAATAAATTTTGATTTCATTACATTCAATCATATTCCAAGGAATCAAAATTCATTAACTGGTGCATACGCTAATTACATCTTGGATTGGTATGTAACACATTTTCCATAAAAGTATACAGCAAACACATAAAAAACATTTGTAAATAAACCGACAAAAAATATATATATATATGTGAATATATACCCATATAGATAGGTCAAGTCTCTGATCCTTAGATCCAATCATAACTGTATAATATACAAAAAATACAAAAAATATGGATCAAAGTCCATCAAATGCCCCTAGATCTAAGCTGGACTACCCTGGTCAGTTGGACCACCCTGGTCCCCCCGGTCTCCCTGCACTCTAGCTTCTTCAGCCTCCTCAGCTTCAACAGCCTCAACAGCATCTATGTATACCAATACTGCTCTGGCTACCCTCCTCAAAAGGCGTATCCAGACAGATGGTACACCAACCACGAACTCCTGCATGATGGCTGGGATGTGCTCAATCCGTAAGGTGGGTACTCTCTGGGTAAGCCTGGCCAGCTTCCCCTCAAGAACCCTAATTAGCCCCTGGTATTCTCCCAAGATAAGACACACATACATGCGTGGATGGCCTTTAGGGTGGACTGGTCCAACATCTGCATTTCAACATTTTAAAAAGGATTAGAACTCTTATACATATGTATATATCTCTATATTTTAAAATTCATAAAAATTTTAAAATTTTAAAATAAAAAATTACCTAACTCTCCCCATGCTCCTCCTAGAGGGAGGATTAGTTCTGGATGACCACGAAAGTCCATTCTAGCATACAGAAACTATTCCAGTGATGGCAACTATCGCTCCACCAAAAGCAGAAGTTGTCATCATAGACACTCTGCACTGAGCCACCACCTCCCTGGCAAAGGAAGATATCTCCCCATCTACTCAGCCTAGGTTGATGAGGAGAAGGAACTGGTAAGGGTACTACAGGGATCAATCCTAACACTCTCTCAAATAATAAGGCTACTAGTATGCTAAAATATTCAAAATTATTCTTCCTGCCTCTCTTGTAGTTAGAGAGTATTTTTCTCATAATTGGGATCACTCCCAAGCACCAGTCATATAGGGCCCCCTACATACAATCCACTGCTAGTCTCATCTGGTTCTTTGTTTCAAGGTGAAGTGAAGATGACCCTGCAACCCTCACTATAGTACTTGTCAATACCTGTAGAGGAAGATCATGTATGTGCACAATAGGGATGTAGATACCCCTCTTTTGTGTGCCTGGTGCGCAGTATATATCAATATAGTTCTGGACACTTAGAGGGTCACCGCCTCTGCCGGTGCCTTCCAAGTTTACTAGATCTCCCCATCATGATAGACCAGCAATGAAATATACATCCTTTGAAGTAATCTCCGAAGACTCACCTTGAAGTTCAAACATGCCCAAGTCATGATCCCAATAATTTATTAGGAACTCTAAGAGGTGGACATTGGCCCGCATAGGTGAGGTACAGAAAAAATTTAACAACCCACTTGAACGTAAAACATTCATGGTGGGGGCATCTTAGAGTGCTTCTTGGTCCATATCTTCATGTTTGCGGTCCCTCCACTCAAGCACCATCTTTCAACCTAGTAAACAAGCAATTGCAAACCTTTGGTTTCATATAAAATTTCAAAATTTTTACCCTATATGCTTCTTTTCCACCTCACGTAGCATATGCAACTGTCTATTAAGGCAGGTAGCTTACTGTACATGACTTTCCTTTGGGAAACCTGCATACATAATGTGTGTATGCGACTTTCAATATAGCAAACCCACGTACACAATGTTGCTTTGTTGAGGATGCTTAAAAACATGAAATTAGGGCTTAATTTTGATAATTGCTTGGATCAAATTGAAGAGCATGGAGTGTAGTATTACCTGACACTTGTATATTTGGAAATGGTCCACCGGATTGTCCACACCGAGCAATTGAAGGTAGAGGTGAAAACTTGTCTTTTATGGCTAAAAATACAAATAGTGAGTTTATTTATGTTTTGAACTATTTATAGAAAATTTATTTTTCAAGTGGGTTTTTTCCATATAGTTCATAATTTATAAAACCAATACCATATCTTTTTGCCTTGTAACTAGTTTATCATCGTTTCAAGGTGTTTTTTGCTCATATAGGATGGTTTTTTGTCGTTTCACATGCATTTATACCTACTCCATATTAAACCTAGCAATTAATATTTTGACCATGGACTATGGTATTTTTAACCATTAGCTTTGTTTCTTTACCATTGTTCTTCCGTGGATAGGGCTTTCCTCTCATGAGTATCCCCATTTAGAACCTATTTTGTCTTTCGATACTCATGATGCAGTTGTATTAGGTATAGTGGAATATTTTTAGCTATTTTTCACACCAAATTGAGCCTCATTTCAGTCTCTTTTTACAAGCTATCCCTTTATAGGACTCCCCACCTTTATGGAGTTTCTTTAGGCCCAGGTCTTACTCCTTAAAATAGATTTGACTACCGAGTTAACTTGTCCATTCAAGCTCATTAAGAATACATGAATGGGCATCCACATTGGTGGTAGGTTATCTCTTTCTCAGACCATGTGTAATAATATGAGAAAGGATCACTCTCTTTTCTACGGAATTGAGAAGAGTATTCTCAAGTACAGGTTTATCACTTTTCCAGACCTGAGGGGCTAAATTTACGGAAAAGGAACTCCTTGTATGAGCTTAGTTTTCTCTTTTTCGTGCTCTAGACCTAAACATGAAAAATATTTCGAGTGTACTTTATGTCTTTTTCATGCTCGTTAAAAACTAATAACAAAGCATCGAGTTTATTGTTGTAAGTCCCATTTCTCGTACTGAAATGGATCTTTTCGAGTGATCTTGCATTCCTTCACAGTCGTAAAACTCAAGCTATATGTTGCTCTCGAAGGAGCGTTGGGTAGGTGGTAATTTAACCTTTTTTGGACCTCCCTAACTAAGTAGGAAAAAGGTTCACCTTTTCTTCTACGGAGGTTAAGAGAGTTCTTCTGTGGTATGTTTTATACTTGTCCAGCCTCAGGAAACTAAATTGGATGAAAACGGACCCCCCTGGAGTCTTCTTTGGAGTTTTCATACTCTCTAAACATGAAAACACCAACTGAGCATGTACTATTTCGGGCTCATAAAATCCATGAATTAGTGACACTATCAAGCATTATTCCCTTTTCTCTTCAATCTTGTCAAAAAATGAAGAGAGATCCGAGTTGACTTTCCTGGACTCATTAAAATTTAACAGGGAAGGTAAGGAAGAAATTTTCTTTTGGTTATCCGTTAGTGGTAGCATGTCATCCTTGAACAAAGCAATCTCTATTTTTTCTGATACTCATGTCTTAGTGTTCACTTTTAATTCAGCTATTACTTCGAGTTTCTTACTCCTCCTCTTGTTAGTTCTACCTTCAGAATCTAATCATGTCTCCTACATGGAAAATAAGTTTAGTTGTTCTATCTTTAAAGTTTAAAAGCTGCCTTGGGTCATCTCTGTGTCGTGCTCACTGTTCAAGCAATTTACCGTGTGTCTGATCTATATCCTGATTCCATCATTGTCGTATATGTTACTACTTGTGTCTCCCTTCCTTTACCCAGTTCCTAGTCACTCCTGTAATCCTTTGGAGGATCTATTTCCTTCCTTATCATAGTATAGTTCTGCATCAACATTTCTTGACAACGAAGACCTAGAGTTTTGACGATCGTACCTCAGGATTCACTCTCATTATTGGTGAATTCCTTTGCTTCAGTTGTTGATTATCACTTATTGATTGACAATCTGTTGAATCTGCTCCATGTTCGACTTCAATAACATCTATTCACATGGCTTGGATTGTACTGGTTCTTTGGGATTGTTTATGAAGACCTTAGTTTCCTATCTATGGACTAAGTTGCGCAAGATTATGTTGTACCTATTTACAAAACTTCCAGATATTTGAAGACTCATCATTATTGTATATTGTGGCTTTGAACCACCTTTGTAATATACATGGTCTTGTACCCGTACTTTATGATGTACTCAAATATTGTAAAGGAGCTAGTGTTCCAGTATATTGAACATAGCATCCTCAGATATGACTTTTTATATGACATTATTATGTATTTATTTCAGGTACTACCTCTGCTCCATTGGATTTCTGAGTTGTCCAAAGATAATGATTATAATGTATTTCCGCCATCACTTCCCTCTGATCTCACACATTAGGGGGCATCTGTTATCAACCCAAATTGCACTTCTCCGTCCAAGTGCTGACAATTCATTATGTTGGTACACAAAAGGACATTTCAGAATTGAATTTTGCCTAAACACTATAGATGGGCATGACATGGGATGCATTTACCCTTCAACCAGCTTGCCATTTTATTTTTCTATGTGTTGATTTCTGTACGCGACTATTCTCATTGCAACCCACATACATATCTGTACGTGGGTTTCCCTTAAAGCAACTCGCGTGTCATATGTGGGTTTCCTATATCAATAGTCGTGTACACATTCATTCGACATTAAAAAATATAAAACATGATTAATGTAGATTAGTTGAGCCCTAATAATTAACCATCTCAACTGTCTCACCCTCCTCAACCTTCGAAACTGCTCTATTTCCCAAAGTATAAATAGAGGCCTTGGGGAGGTTATTGATAGAATGAATCTTGGAGAGCAAAGTTATGCTGGTGGTATATATTCAGAAGTCTTTGGAGAAAAAGAACTCATAATCCTTTGGTTGCAGACGAGTCCTTGTCTCAGGCATTGGGTTGTACACTTATCTAATTCACTGATTGTTAATAAAGAGAATTCTTCTTCAAATTTTGTGTTGAGTCTCTTTCATGTATCATGGTTGATGAATATATTTGATTAAGCACTATATATATTGTTTATATAACCTGTCATATATACATGTATAATATTGTACTTGGAGAATTTGTTCTTTGCAGGTGAAGGAGGTGCATCCCTGAAAGCTTTGGAGAGAAGCAGAGTGGGAGAAGACAAAGCTTGGACCAACCGTCAATAATCGGGTGAGTCCAACATCTCTTCCTATTTAATTTATATACTTTAAAGTTGATTGTCTACAAGTTTTATAAGTATGTTGGTAACCCCAGACCCTAGGTTACAAGGGTGTTTATTCCTGAACAACAAAATGATAGTCGGATTCGACTAATGGACAACCAAATTCGATTGCTCCATTTAACGTGTTGGTTCAAAACTATATCAACATACAAATAATTTCATGGTTAGTGGATTCCACGTGGTGGTTCCTCATTAGATTAAGGGTTTTGGCATTAAACCCTATGCATTTTAATTCAATTTTCCCTAAATTCATTTTAGATTCGACAGTTTGTTGCTTTTGGGAAGGAGGACCAGGCTGACAGGTCTTTGACCTTCTAGGGTCTCTGCATAAAAATAATATTCTTGTTTTGGCTGTGGCTTCCTCGGATCTTTGCAACTCTTTTTTTTTCTGTGGCATTAGCAGGCTCACTCTTGGGTTCTGTTACAGGTATTTAACTGAGAGGGGGGATGAATCAGTTAAATCAATAATTTTAAACAAATTTCTTCTTTTAACCGAGAATCAATGAAACTATGTGACAGTCATTCTTGTAATTAATTCAGAATTAAATGTATGAACAGAAATCATGCAACACATCATTCAAGCACATGTAAAAGACACATAATTTTTCACGAGGAAACCCTTAAGGAAAAAAATCTTCTTCTTAGGATGTCAAAGGCTTATCAGCTGTACATCTCTTCTTAGTTGAGCACCAACTTAACGAGGCTGCAACCTCTGAATGCAAGCACCAAATTTCTGAGAGCACGAACTCTCACTGTTACCTAGCACCAACTGAGTGAAGGCACCAACCTTCAAATTCTACAAGCACCCACTTGCAGACAGAGACAAAAAAGTCTCCCCTAGCACCTTCCTACCTACCTTACTTGCTAGACTTTACAAATAAATCAAATCACAACAATACAGATGTATCTTGGCTTACCAAACACTCTTCTCTGTTTAACATCAACTCTCTGCTCCTCTTATTCTGTTCAACTTGTTCAGCACACTCTTATGTTCCTCTGCTCTATTGTTCTATTCTTATACTCAGCATTAGATCTTCGTTCCTTAGCATTGTTCTTCTACTCATCAGGTTCAATCTTCTCTATTTAACAATCTTTTCTTTTGTTTCTGTAATCTTCTCTCTGCCTCCTCATCATCATTCTACTTTTCTCTATCTGAGATTCATCTCTGTTTACATACTCATGCTCAACATGCCCATTCTGTGATAATTCGTAACACAGAGTTCCTTTTACTCTACACAACAAATACTCCTTCGAACAACCCCATCTATCAAGTCTGCTTTCATCTATATATATTACATTCACCGTCGATTCTCATTCTCTCAAAATCATTACAGAAAATAGTTACAGACTCTTCATCTCTCATCAAATAGTAAGCAAGAAACAATTATTCACTTTCTAATCTCTTCGAAATTCTTCTCATCACTAAACTCTTCATATTCCCATGTCAAGAGGTAGTGACATCACATAGAAATTCCAACTACAACTGAAACATCTTTGTAATATCACTTGAACAACTAAGGCACAGGGGCTTATACTTTGCGAAGTCGAAGAAATCCTCTCTCGCAATATGTCTTGCCAATCCCTGAACTGGTTCTAGTAGAACTAGAGCATGGCGGCAAAAGAGCTCTTGGGCATGTTGTCTATTTAATGGTTTTACATCATACAATATAGGATTTTGGAGAATATATTCTTAATAAATCCTTATCATGAGATGTAAGCAAGATGAGACTACCAGATCCCACTGCATCCATATCTAGAAGACTGTCGATTTGCTTAATCTCATCAACGTCATCCAGAACAATCAGAGCTTGGAGCTCTGGTAGACTATGTTGCAAAATACACTTTCCCTGGACGGTGTTATCCATATGGAAATCATGATCCAATAGATCAGGAATTAGCTGCTCCTGCAACGATGTTAAATCCCTTCCTCTCACACTTTAAACAAGAAACAAGATCGAGTAAAATCAAAATGTTTCACGTTGTAGAGATGTTTTGCGAGGGTCGACTTCCCAATGCTACCCATTCCAGCAATCCCCACAATATTTGTTTCTTTTAACTCTCTTTGATACCCAATTTTATCTTGGAAATCCTTGGCCGCTTCCTCCAGCCCCATTGGGTATGTAGACACCTCCAATGGTTCCCGTCATTTTACCTCTATGAAGACATTTCTGACAATTTCCTCCAAATACATCCCATAGTCACTTTGATTCATTTTGACGATGATACCAGAAATATTTGCGGCCTCTCTCAGTGCTTCCTTCCATTCCATGATGCCTCTACCTTTGTCTTTGTGTTTTCCGAAGGCAGCGGCATAAGGTCCCCTAGTTTATGAAGACTTGGTATGTTTCAAGCTGTAAAAGCTCTCTTTTGACCACTTTTAATACAATTTTCACAATTTTCTCCAAAATCCTTCCATGGTCACTGAAAAAACAAAGAGATTTTCATAGTGGTGGTTATAAAGAAACATTTGATAGAATAAATACACACAGCTACAAAATGCCATCAATTCCAACAATACAACTAAACACTAGACTACATCCACTGAACACCATCTCCTGCTAAATATTCCAACAATCTCCCCCTTTGGCATTGATGGCAATATTAGCAACTACATCAACTGTTCACATTCTCCTCCTTTGACATCAAGGGCAAAGGGAAATCTGAGCAACTAAAGCACATCTGATTATAGAAACTCCCCCTGACAAGATGCATAAAAGAGATAAAAACAAAAGAACCAGCAATCTGAAAAGTGCATAGTCATAAACAACAATGTCAATGAACACAGACTCCCCCTTACACAATGCATAGGTCATTGTGACATTGAATAAACACCTAGCTTCTGTCTTAGATATTCAAACTCAGTTGTGGGAAAAGGCTTAGTAAAAATGTCAGCTATCTGTTCTTTAGAAGGGATATAATGTAGCTACACAGCTTGATTAGCCACTTGTTCTCTCAAGAAATGATACTTTATTGGAATGTGTTTCGTTTTGGAGTGGAGAACAGGATTCTTGGAAACACTTATTGCACTGGTATTGTCACAATGAATGGGAATGGGCTCAGCATACTTTACTTCTAAATCAGCAAGGGATTGCACCATCCATAAAATTTGAGTACAAAAAATAGCAGTAGCGATATACTCTGCTTCTGTAGTGGATAAAGATATGGAACTCTGCTTTTTACTTAGCCAGGAAACCAAAGACTGTCCTAAGAAGAATTCTCCGCCATTGGTACTTTTCCTTTCATCTACACAGTTATCCCAATATGCATCTGAATATGATATGAGTTGAAAATTCTGATTCCTGGGATACCACAAACCATAGGACAAGGTACCTTTCAGGTATTTGAATATGTGTTTCATAGCTAGAAAATGACTTTGTTTGGGAGCTGCTTGAAACCTTCCTACCATCCCTACAGCATGCACAATATCAGGTCTGGATGCTGTGATATATAACAGGATGCCTATCATGGATCTGTATATATTTTTGATCTACTTCTGATGATGCATCATCTTTTCTCAGCTTGCAACCACTGACTATGGGTGTAATCACAGGATTAGAGTCTTCCATTTGAAATTTCTTTAGCATCTCCTTTAGATATTTCTCTTGAGAAAGGAATAATCCTTCATGCTTCTGATTGATTTGGAGTCCAAGGAAATAAGAAAGCTCTCCAATCATTGACATCTCAAACTCAGATTGCATTGAGTTAGCAAACCATTGAACAGAAGATTTGTTAGTACAGCCAAAGATAATATCATCAACATAAACTAGTACAATCAACAAGTCATCACCTTCATGTTTGATATACAAATTGCTATCCACAGAACCCTTTTTTAATCCTTTGTCTTGCAAGTATTTATCCAGTCTGGCATACCATGCTCTCGGTGCTTGTTTCAAACCATACAAGGCCTTTTTCAACTTGCATACATAATCAGGTTTATCTGTTAGAGAAAAACCTTTAGGATGCTCCATGTACACTTCTTCTTCAATATTTCCATTCAGGAATGCTGACTTGACATCCATTTGATTTACTTTAAAATTTTTATGGCATGCATAAGTTGAAAACATTCTGATTGCCTCCATTCTGTCCACAGGAGAAAATGTTTCATCAAAGTCTTGCCCTTCCACTTGAGCATATCCTTTACACACCAATCTGGCCTTATTCCTTACAATCTTTCCTTGTTCATTTAATTTATTCTTAAATACCCATTTAGATCCAATGATGTTCTTGTCTGATGGCCTAGGAACCAGTTCCCATGTACTATTCTTCTCAATCTGGTCCAGTTCTTCATTCATTGCAGCTACCCAATCTTTGTCTTTGTTGGCTTCATTAAAACATTGGGGCTCAATTGTAGAGAGAAGAGCAATATGGGACTGTTCAGATTCCTGCAAGATCTTCCTTCTAGTATGAACTCCTTTACTCTCATCACCAATGATTTGTCTTTCAGGGTGATTCTTTCTAGTTATTCTGGAAGAAGATTGTACAGTGTGCTATTTAGGTTCAACTTCCTCATATTCTGATAAATCAGATTCTTTCTTATGGGATTCTTGGACCTGTTCTTCTGTTTCTTCATTTGTTTCTTCTAAACATGAATGATCATCATTCCTTTGATTGATACTTCCATGACAATCTTCATCTACTTTTACATCTATGCAATCAACCATTTTATGCAGCCTCTTGTTATAACACCTATAGCCTTTGCTTTCTATAGCATATCCTAAAAAGATCCCTTCATCAGCTCTGTCATCATACTTGCCCAGATTTTCATCATTATTCTTGATATAGCATTTACTCCCAAAGACTCTGACGTGCTTAATAGTTGCAGGCCTTCCAAACCATAAATGATATGGTGTCTTATCACTGTTTGGCCTCAAATGAGATTTATTAAGGATGTGCACAGTTGTATGAATAGATTCCAACCAAAAACCTTGAGAAATGTTCTTCTCCTTCATCATTGATCTAGCCATTTGCTGAACTATTTTTTTCTACCTTTCCACCACTCCATTATGCTGAGGAGTTCCTGCTATTGTGTATTCTTTCTTAATTCCATGCTCATCACAAAATTCCTTTAAATGTTTCGAGCTGAACTCTCCTCCTCTGTCTGATCTGATCACTTTAACCTTTCTCCCAGTTTGATTTTCAGTTAGTGCTTTGAAGATCTTAAACTTGGAAAACACTTCAGACTTTTCCTTAAGAAATGCAACCCAAGTCAATCTGGAATAGTCATCAATTACCAGCATAAAATAGTTTTCTTTGCCAGTACCTTCTTTTCTTGATGGGCCACATAAATCTAGATGAACAAGTTGAAGGGGTTTACTTGTAGAAGAAACATTCTTCGATTTGAACTAAGTCCTGGTTAGATTCCCAATTTGACAAGGCTTACGTACATCATATCGAGGTCTACATATTGCTGGAAAATCCCTTACTGCGTTTATGTTTTTGAGCTTTATCAGATGATCAAAATGCAGATGTCCCAGTCTTCTATGCCACATCCAGCTTTCATCGTATTTACTGAGATAACACTGTTCTTTTTCCTCCTTTAAAACGTAAACATTATTCTCTGTTCTTACTCCTTTGGAAACTAGCTTTCCTGAGGAAACGTTTCTAATTTTACAGTCTTTATCAGTGAACAAGACTTCACACCCTTTGTCACACATTTGGCTCACATTGAGAAGGTTGTACTTCAACCCATCTACAAAGAGTACATCTTGAGCCTTCCCTTTACCATTGCTGAGACTTACAACTACTTTTCGTCTGAATTTTCCTAGAGCATCATTACCGAATGTTACCTTTCCAGCTTTATGTTCAGATAGAGTGATAAACTTCTCTTTTTCTCCAGACATGTGTTTCGAACAGCCACTGTCAATGTACCAATGACTCCTCTGTTTCTAAACTGAAAGCACAATATTACAATGAGAACTCTCTTTCTTTCTCCATACGTTACATTCAGCTATATGTTTCGTGCTTGGTTTTATTTTGTTCTCTTTCAAGTTACAGTCTATAACTTTGTGCCTGAAGTTGTGACATATGTAACATTCAGGCTCATTGTATAGAAGATCAAATGGATTAGCATTTTTGTTTTGCATTCTTCTTCTAACAGCTGGTGGAGAGATACGACCCATATGATTATATGCTGATTGATGCATCCTTTGTGTATAGTTTGACATTCTTCTTTGAACATTTCTGAAATTATACAAACAATTGGCAGCTATGTGCCCAAAGTTAGAACAACAGAAACAATAAACATTAAAGGATTTATCATACCTGACTCTTTGCTGATTTCTAAAAGGATAGTACATTGAGTTAAAATGTTCAAAACAGAATTTATGATCTGTGTACTTTACTCTATTATGTGGCTCTTTTCCATGAACTTCTGACGGTACAGACTTGCCTTTTAAAACTATATTTTCTTGCTGTTTAGTACCCTTAGATTCATTTCCATTATTCTCTTTACATGTCTCAAACTTTGTTGTGTTGGGAACTTCTATCTGTTTGCTACTCTGAAACATAATCACCTTAGATGACTCTTTACTCTCTGGGTTACTGCTGTTTCCACCTTGACCATACCCTAAGCAAAACTTAATCTGTGGAGCTCTTTGTCTGTTCAAAATATTGTTTAGCTCCTCTGAAGCTTTGATGTTGGATATGTTCTGATGATAAGGTGCTTGATATTTTTCTAAATCTTTCTTAACAGTTACAAATTCCTTTTCTAGATGTTCACATCTGACTTTACTTTCAGCTAACTGTTGTTTTAAATACTCTTCAATTTTCTTTTCTTCAAGTTACGGCTTTATTAAAGTGAGGTCTTCTCTACTAGTTTCATACTGGTTTAACAATTGTTTTTGTTTTCGTTTCTTTAATCTTAGTCTGTCAATTTCTTCTAGAGCACTCATCAGCTCTCCCTCCATATCTACAGTGGCATCTTCATCATTTATTTCATACTCTGTACAATTCTGTTCGAGATCTTCTATGGCCATTAGCATAAAATCGTTTTCTTTGCTCTCATTAGACGATTCACTATCTGATGTTCCTGACGACTCATCATCATTCACACAAAGACTTTTCTTCTTATATTTAAACTTGTTTTCTTGATTATATTTCTTCTTGGGAAAACTCTCCTCATCAGCAGAGCTCTGCTCTTTTCTCTTATGGGGACACTTAGCAGCAAAATGCCCTACTTTGTCACAGTTAAAACACTTGAAAGGCAATTTGCCTTTGTATTTCCCTGACCCTGTTTTCAGTATTCTCACAAATTTTGCTTCTAGTTCATCCATATGTGACTCAGCACTCTTTTTATCTTTAAAGGAAGCTTCCCTAGATGAGTTTTGGTCTTTACTAATCCTCATTTCATAGGCAATCAATGTTCCTAGCAATTGATCCATAGTTAACGTTTTGAGGTCACTCGTTTCTTCTATAGCTGATACTTTGGGATTAAATCTATCAGGCAGGGATCTCAGTATTTTCTGGACAAGATTTTTATCATCATCTTTTATTTTTCCACCAAGAGCTCTCATAGCATTTACTAGTTTATCAACTCTTAGGAAGAATTTACTAACACTTTCATCTTCACTCATTTTCAGTTGTTCAAATTTTAGTATATGTGATTGTAGCTTGTCATCTTTAACTTTTTCATTTCCCTCATAGCTATTTACAAGTTTGTCCCACATATATTTTGCAATTTCAAGATGCATAACCTTTACAAATTCTGACTCAGCTAGACCATTGAGAATAGCATTCATAGCCTTTGCATTAAAAGTGAAGGCTGACTTTTCATCTTTAGATTCAACCAAGGCAGATTTCTTATATCCTATTTCTACTATCTCCCAGACATCTGCCCCTAGAGACATTATGAAAGTTCTCATCCTAACCTTCCAGAAAGAAAAAATTGTACCATCAAATATGGGTGCTTTGTTTGTTGAACCATCTTGACTAGCCATGTAAACTCTTCAGGATCTACCTTACACTAAAGGCACACTGCTCTGATACCAATTGTTACAGGTATTTAACTAAGAGGGGGGGTGAATCAGTTAAATCAATAATTTTAAACAAATTTCTTCTTTTAACCGAGAATCAATGAAACTATGTGACAGTCATTCTTGCAATGAATTCAAAATTAAATTTATGAACATAAAGCATGCATCACATCATTCAAGCACATGTAAAAGACACCAAAATTTTCACGAGGAAACCCTTAAGGAAAAAATTCTTCTTCTTAGGATGTCAAAGGCTTATCAGTTGTACATCTCTTCTTCGTTGAGCACCAACTCAACGAGGCTGCAACCTATGAATGCAAGCACCAACTTGATAAGAGCACCAAATCTCACTGTTACCCAGCACCAACTAGGTGAAGGCACCAACCTTCAAATTATACAAGCACCCATTTGTAGACAGAGACAAAAAAGTCTCCCCTAGCACCTCCCTACCTCCCTTACTTGATAGACTTTACAAATGAATCAAATCACAACAATATAGATGTATCTTGGCTTAGCAAACACTCTTCTCTGTTCAACATCAACTCTCTACTACTCTTATTCTGTTCAACTTGTTCAGCACACTCTTCTGTTCCTCTGCTCTATTGTTCTGTTCATATACTCAGCATCAGATCTCCATTCCTTAGAATTGTTCTTATGCTCATCAGGTTCAATCTTCTCTATTCAACAATCTTTTCTTTTGTTTCTGTAATCTTCTCTTTGCCTCCTCATCATCATTCTATTGTTCTGTATCTGAGATTCATCTCTGTTTACATACTCATGCTCAGCATGCTCATTCTGTGACAATTCATAACACAGAGTTCCTTTTACTCTACACAGCAAATACTCCTTCAAACAGCCCCATCTATCAAGTCTGCTTTCATCTATATGTATTACATTCACCTTCGATTCTCATTCTCTCAAAATCATTACAGAAAACAGTTACAGACTCTTCATCTCTCATCGAATAGCAAGCAAGAAATAGTTATTCACTTTCTAATCTCTTTGAAATTCTTCTCATCAGTAAACTCTTCGTATTCCCATGTCAAGATGCAGTTACATCACGCGAAAATTCCAACTGCAACTGAAACATCTCTGTAATATCGCTTGAACAACTAAGGCACACGGGCTTATACTTTATGAACTCGAAGAAATCCTCTCTCGCAATATGTCTTCCCAATCCCTGAACTAGTTCCGGTAGAACTAGAGCATGGGAGCAAAAGAGATCTTGGGAATGCTGTCTATTTAATGGTTTTACATCATACAATATAGGATTTTAGAGAAGATCTTCTTAATAAATCCTTATCACGAGATGTAAGCAAGATGAGACTACCAGATCCCACTACATCCATATCTAGAAGACTGTCGATTTGCTCAATCTCATCAACGCCATCCAGAACAATCAGAGCTTGGAGCTCTGGTAGACTACGTTGCAAAATACACTTTCCCTGGACGGTGTTATCCATACAGAAATCATGATCCAACAGATCACGAATTAGCTTCTCCTGCAACAATGTTAAATTCCTTCCTCTCACACTTTAAATAAGAAACAAGATCGAGTAAAATCAAAACGTTTCACATTGTAGAGATGTTTTGCGAGGGTCGACTTCCCAATGCTACCCATTCCAGCAATCCCCGCAATCTTTGTTTCTTTTAACTCTCTTTGATACCCAATTTTATCTTCGAAATCCTTGGCCGCTTCCTCCAGCCCCACTGGGTATGTAGACACCTCCAATGGTTCCCGTCGTTTTACCTCTGTGAAGACATTTCTGACAATTTCCTCCAAATACATCCCATAGTCACTTTGATTCGTTTTGACGATGATACCAGAAATATCTACGGCCTCTCTCAGTGCTTCCTTCCATTCCATGATGCCTCTACCTTTGTCTTTGTGTTTTCCGAAGGCAGCGGCATAATGTCCCCTAGTTTATGAAGACTTGGTATGTTTCAAGCTGTAAAAGCTCTCTTTTGATCACTTTTAATACAATTTTCACAATGTTCTCCAAAAAAATTCCATGGTCACTGAAAAAACAAAGAGATTTTCATAGTGGTGGTTATAAAGAAACATTTGATAGAATAAATACACACAACTACAAAATTCCATCAATGCCAACAATACAACTGAACACTAGACTCCATCCACTGAACACCATCTTCTGCTGAATATTCCAACAGGTTCCTTGCCATCATCGATTTTCTTCGAACTTGGTCGTGGCATTAGCAAGTTTGAACTCTGGTTCTTTTCCACCATTGATTCTTCAATCTCTTTGTTTATGCTGGTAAGTTATAATGAATACTTCTAACATGTTTATTTATTTTACTATTTATTATCTATACTAAACTATTAACTGACAATTCAAACTATTTGATTGATTGGTAGGTAAAAGTCCTTGGAAATTCCCAGTCGTCTGTTGAAGGCGGCTCCACCAAAGCTGAAGGGTGAGCGAGAAATTCTTGGTAAGCCTCAATCCCAACCTTGGATACCCTTCATTGATTGTAAATGCACTGATGTCGTTGGTAGTTGTAGTTTGTTTATTACAGTGTTCGCTGCTTGGAGCAACTTTCTATTTGGTGTTTGGAAAAGGAAAATGATGGAGGCCGTAAGGCCATCCTTGGTGATAGCCCTTAGGGTTTCATAAATGGGCTACGGCTCTTGTAAAGTCAACTTAGGGTAAGAAAATTACCATTTTAGGGTTTTGTTATCATTTTGCAAACTGGTTAAGTTATGTGGAATCTTTCTCAGCCTTTTTTCTCGGCCACTGTAACTCTTTCGTGGCTACGAATAGGTTAAGGAAATTTTGGATTTATGATTAAGACAATGTGGAGACCATTAATTAATTAGGACTCTATTTATATTTATCTTGTTTCTAAGAGCCAGAGCTACGACCATAGTATATATATTTGTTATCATTGATTTTCTTTTGTGAATTCGGTTGCACTGTGTGTTTAAGATTTGTAAATAATTTTCTATTATAAAAATACTTTGTTGTGATTTGTTTCATGGATATGAACTGGATAAAGCCATTTGTCAATGTTGTTGCGATTCTTATTTGTGAAAAGTGTTCATAAAAGATTAACTTAGGGTTTTTATTTTTAATAAACAATTTTGATATTTAGGTTAAATGGTTAACTTTTGATTTTTTTATGTTTGTATAGATAATAATTAGATTTTGATAGTTTTCTTTTTAAAATTGGAAAAAATGGAAATCTAACCTTTTTCATAATTAGGTTATTTTAATGGTTAGGAAGCTTTATTTTTAAGAGTAGGATTAGAAGAAACAATTTACAGTTATTGATAATAATATTAGGGTTATATTGATTGTTTATGATTTGCTTTACTAAGTACTTATTTTATATACTATAATACAATATGTGTTATGAGCTTAACCATTTTCAGCCTTTTATATGTACCTTATGAACCTTCTATGTTAGATGTTAAAAAGAAACAGTTTGAGATTTATCTATGCATTATTTCCCATAATGTGACTAGTGTAACATTGGTTATATTTTAGGTTTTACAGTAATAGAGTAATGATTAGTGTCTCTTTACTAAGTGTAAATAATTCAATTGTAATACAGTAATTTCTACTGTACTATATTTTACATAGTTTAATGATTGTTCGTATAAAATCTTTCTATATTAGATTCTATGTAATATGTTCTCATAGGTTTTGTATGAAATGGTTTAAGGATTATTATGATAAATAGCCAGAAAAATTATCAGTAAAAAGCTTCCAATATCAAAATCAGTTACTTGAAGATAATGCTGGTAGCTTAATAAAAGAAAAGATTAGTTATTTATATCTACATAAAGTCTTCAATTAAATAATAGTTTAGGTCATTTTATGCATGTAAAATAATTCCTATCTACAGCTAACTATCCTTCTGTACCAAATTACTTCATCATAAGATGAGTGGAAAAATGCAGAAAGGAATTTTACTCATGAATCATTCATTTCTAATTCTAGACATATTTAATCATATACAAGTAAACTCTCCTGAAAAATTTGTAGACTTAAGCATTCTACTAACAAATTAAAATATCTAAGTACTAATAGAAAAACTACACATGAATACTTTCATTCCAGTAATTTACTTTTGTAGAAATAAATAAGATAACACAACAGAACCTGGTAATTTGTAGCAGAGACAAACCGCCCAAGGAGCCCATTCCACCCAACCTTTTCCTGAAGATAGATCAAATGGTTTCCTTAGGACCCCCAAGCATGTCCACTGATCCACCTGGGTGAATGCACTATGTGAAGAAATGGGATTAAATACCCCTACAACTCAATAGAAGTACATTACAGTAGTACTTCTATCCTAAGTAGTAAAGAACTCAGCTATCAAGTTGCACTAGTTCTGAAAGCAGTCTTAACACTGAAACAACTTCTAACTTTCCCCTCATCAAATATCTTGTGCTTTTTTCTCCACTTCAGGAATTTCACAAGGTAAAGAATGAACATCCTCCTCCTAAATTTGATGGATAGATATATGCATGTTTAGGTATTTTTCGTCATTGTTTCAATTAATGAGCCACCTACTTTGTTGCACTTTCTTGGGGAACATGACCACAAAATCAGGGAAGTTTCCCCCTGCAACAACTAGAAGTGGTTGAGGATGCTGCCATGTGTCAATTTTCTCTCACCCCAGTCTATTCCACCTAGTGGGTCAGTGGACACTCATTCAACATCCTCCTTAGGCTATTTGTCTCATCTCTTATTTATTAAGTAATAAAATATTCAACATAATTAATTACAGTCATCCCTGACCCCACTTGTTCAATAGTCATAAACTTTACAATAAAAATAAAATACAATGTCTTCTTAAACATAAAATGTTATTGAAATTGGGGTACATTAAAATGTCCTTGGGCGAAAGTCTCGAGTCAAGTACTATCACTTGATATTGACTCCTCCATTTAGGAAAAATTCCTAACGAATCCAAGTGGGGTGGTCCCTAAGAAATCTTTTAACTAAGACTCTTGTGTTTTAGACATTAATGATGGAAGTGAGGTTTTTAGTTGTTTTTGAAGTAAAATACTGAGACAAGATTATTGCAAATTTAGATGCATATTTGATGAGTATA
>LPNX010750530.1:227044-245909 GCA_001517045.1 Pseudotsuga menziesii
GTGTCAATGGAGTCAGAAACAAAGAAATAATGTTGTTGAAAGGTGAAATGTTTTACAGTGTGTCTTGTTCAGTATCAATTATTGAAAGGTGAATTGATTTATGGGAAGGGGATTATCGATATACTATAAAGTACTAAGAATATGTATGGACATTGATGAAGGTGGTTCCTCACTTAGAAATTTGGGATAATTCAGAGTCTCTGATAGGTGTCCACACTACACCAATAATATTTTAGCCTGACAGTATCCTAAGGTCACTATTCAGTGGTTCCCAGTTTCTTTGAATAATTTTCCCACAATTTCCTAATGTTTTGTTATATTTTTAACATTAAGCTAGCATTATATTAGGATCTGTAACTGAGAGAATAACAAGCATAGCAATAAAACACAAGAGACAATGAACACAGTGTTTTTTCTTGGGGAAACCATAAATGGAGAAAACCCAGCAACTTCCTCAGAGATAGAATCAGCACCAAAAGTAAGACCCCAAAATAGTAGGATGATCTCCCAATAACAGTAGCCTCTTTCTTCCTAGCCCAAGTGTCTTCTTCTTCCTCAGCTATGCGCTACAACTGAGTGTGAGTGAGTGTGTGATAAATAGAGAGACTCACTCTATATTTATACTAATTACTGACTTGACAATAACCTACTAGGGCTGAATTCTCTAGCAGAGTCTAATAACCCTAGTTCCCCGGAACTGCGGGGACTTTAACCCTTAACCAATAGGAAGGTTACCCATAATGACTTGACATGACTTGTTTACATTATAGAACCTCCCGATAGAAACATCAGGGCATGATATGACTCAATTACATTATAGACACATCTCGAAATAAACATCAGGGTACAATACATAAGAAATACAAGTGAATACATTCTGAAGTTACAATTACATCAACACTCCCTCTTAACTAGGAAGGTATTCTCTCAACATAATTTATCAGCACAAGTCTTCTTCTCTACATCATCTGGATCATCATCGATTCCTCGTTATCTTCAAGTCATCTTCATCTTCAAGTCATATTCATCTTCAAGTTATCTTCATCTTCAAGTCATCTTCATCATCGAATCTGGATCATCACTCGATCTGGATCATCACTGCAACATCATCACTGGATATGGATCATCACTCCATCTGGATCATCACTGCTGGATCATCATCACTGGATCATCACGGGTGTTATCTCATGATTCTTCTCATCATAGGAAGTTCTATAGAGCCAGCCCTTTTTCATGTTGGTTGTATGCCTAGCCTCCATGTAGGTCTTCTTCAACGCTTATATCTGACCCTAAGTCAGAATGGCCCACCCAACACTTACATTTGACCATGAGAGGAACACATCCAACACCATGTTAGAAAGGCTCACCGAGCACTCACATATGACCATGATAGGAACCAATCCAATCATGTCAGAAATGCCCAACACTTACATTCACCAGCATGATAGGACACACCTATTATCATCTATGAAAAGGCACAGAACTCATATTCACCAGCATGATAGGACACACCTACTATCATCTGTGAAAAGGATCAGCACTTACAACCACCAACATGATAGGACACAACTACTATCATTTGTGGAAAGGAACAACACTCACATCCACCAACATGGTAGGGCACACCTACTACCATCTGTGGAAAGGCACGGCCGCTTATAATCACCAGCATGGTAGGACACACCTACTACCATCTGTGAAAAGGCGTAGCACTCACATCCACCAGCATGATAGGACACACCTACTATCATCTGTGGAAATTCCAACACTCACATCCACCAGCATGATAGGACACACCTACTATCATCTATGGAAAGGATCTACACTTACATATGATCATGTGGGAACCAATCCCATAGTCGCATTAGAATGGTTGTCAGTCCTAGACTGAGGATTCCTCGTAACTGACCAGGTGGCTCCATTCAAAGAATGGAAACAACCCTTATATCTGATCAAGTGGGAACACATCCCTTAATGACATCAGAATGGCCATGCACACATATCTAATAATGTGAGAAAACATCTCACGGTCATATTAGAATAGCCCTCAGTCCTAGATCGAGTATTCCTAGTAATTGACTAGGCACCTCCATTCAAATAATGGCAATATACCTTATATCTTATCATGTAGGAACCAATCCTACAGTCATATCAGAATGGCTCAGCACTCACATCTAGAATGGAAGGAACCGATCCTCTCACCATGAAAGAATGGCTCAGCCCTCACATATGACCATGGAAGGAACCAATCCTCTCACCATGTCAGAATGGCTCATGGACTCATCACTTCCCCTTGGAAGGAACCTTGATCTGGAGAACACCAAGCTTGTTCTTGAAGTACTCAAACTTCACTCTGGCTAATGGCTTCGGCAACACATCAGCTGTCTGTTCATTCATTGCAACATGCTAGAGGTTCACTGCTCCCCTCTGCACCATATCCCTGATATAGTGATACTTGATCTCAATATGCTTCGAGTTGTCATGGAACACTGGGTTCTTTGCCAACTTCACACAACTCTGTTTATCGCAATATATACAAGTAGCATCCAACTGGAGATCAAATAAATCAGACAGTAGCTTCCTTAGCCATACTGCCTCACAACTAGCTGAACAGGATGCAACATACTTTGCTTCAGCTGTACTCAGCTCCACATAGGATTTCTTCCTGCTAAACCAAGAGATCACACCTAATCCCATACCGAAGGAACACCCTGAAGTGTTCTTCCTATCGATGCAACTTCCTGCCCAATCTAAATCAACATAAACCTCCAAGTTAATCTTCTGATTCACCTCATACTTGAGCCCATAATCAACTATACCCCTCAGGTACCTCAGAATATGCTTTGCAACAATCAAGTGAAAATGTCTTGGATCTGTCAAGAACTAGCTCAAGGTGTTCACAACAAAGAAAATATCTGGTCTCATGTTCGTTAGGTACATTAAGGATCCAACCATCTGACGATACATCGTAGCATCAACCAATTTTGATGAAGCATCACTCAATAGCTTCAAGTTAGATGCCATAGTTGTGGTCATGGCCTTGTAGTCCATCATCCCAAACCTCTTCAGGATCTCTACTGCATACTTCCCTTGTCCGAGGGAGATTCCATCCACATTCTACCACACCTCCATGCCTAGAAAATAATGCATCATACCCAAGTCCTTCATTTCTAACTCGGCAGCAAGCTTCCTTCGTATCAGCAATCAACCCATCCATACCTATTACAAATAGATCATCTACATATAGTAGGAGCATCATTGGGTTGCCATCTTCAACCTTGTAGTAAAGGTTGGAATCTACTTTACTCCTGGAAAAGACCAAACTGGATAGAAAGTTGTCAATTCTATCGTACCATGTCCTAGGTTCCTGTTTCAAATCATACAGGGCTTTCCTCAATCTACACACATGAGACTGCCTGTCATGTGTCTCAAAACTGAGTGGCTTCTCCAAGAAATCAGTCTTGACATCCATTTGGTGTATCTTCCATTTCATCACTGCATCCAGA
The DNA here is from genome assembly GCA_001517045.1 of Pseudotsuga menziesii. Taxonomy (NCBI): domain Eukaryota; kingdom Viridiplantae; phylum Streptophyta; class Pinopsida; order Pinales; family Pinaceae; genus Pseudotsuga; species Pseudotsuga menziesii. The sequence goes on from LPNX010750530.1 coordinate 230,551, forward strand.
GCAAGTACTAATCTGATGGAAGTGTATCTGTCTACAAGTGCAAAAGTTTCTTCATAATCTATTCCTTCTTTCTAGGAGAAACCACGAGCAACAAATCTTGCTTTATATTTTTCTATGCTACCGTCTGTAGCATGCTTGATCTTGGAGATCCATTTGGAAGTTACAACAGACTTCACGGACAAAATCCCAAACATCATTCTTCATGATTGATTGATACTCTTCGATCATATCATCCTTCCATTCTTTTGCTTCTTCATAATTGGAAGGTTCTTTATCAATGAAATCACATAATAATGCTACATATCTAGAGCAGGACCTGGTCCTCTTTCTTTCTCTGTGATTCTCTTCTGGAGCCCCATATCTTTCCACACCTTGGATAGCTTCTCGTACCCAAGCAGGTTTCCTCTTATGAGGACTCTTCTCTTGATGTGGATCTACATGTTCTTGAGGTTCTTCAAATTGTCGATCTTCTTCTTGAGTTTATTTGTTCATGGTTGTGTCATGAATTCTGGGTGCTTTTGTTTCTTCAGGTTCTCCAGCAGGCCTCTTTCTGGATTTGTTGTAAGCTGAGTCTTTGTCAAATGTTACATCCCTCCTGATGTCAATATTCTTGAATCCTGGGAAGTATATTCTGTAAGCCTTCGAGATTTAAGAGTATCCCACAAATATACTCTTCTTTCCTGAAGGATCTAATTTTGTCCTCTTCTCTTTTGGAATGTGTATGTACCCTGGACAACCGGATATTCTGAGATGGCTGACTTCTGGTTTCTTTCTGAAAAGCACTTCTTCATGTGTGTTGTTCTCGAGTACTTGGTGTGGAGTATGGTTCTGTACATACACTGTTGTTCTGGAATCTTCTACCCATAGATGCATGGGAAGATCTTGATCATGAAGCATTTCTCTTGCAGCTTCCATGATAGTTATATTCTTCCTTTCTACAATCCCATTCTATTGTGGATTATATGGAGTGGATAACTCCCTCTTAATCACTGCGTCTTTGCATAACTCTTTGAATTCATTTGATGTGAATTCGCCGCTATTATCTGATTAGAAGGTCTTGATATTCTTTTCAGTGTGGTTCTCGATCAAGGCTTTGAATTCCTTGAACTTGCTGAATACTTCATCTTTGTTCTTCATGAAGTAAATCCATGTCTTCCTAGAAAAATCATCAATAAACGAAACATAGTATACATAGCCGCTTAATGAACTTGATGACATTGGACCGCATACATCAGAGTGGATGATTTCCAAGATTCCTTTTTCCTTGTTCTCGCTACTTGGAAATGTCTTCTTTGTGTTCTTTCCTTTTGTGCATCCTTTGCAGACTCCATCATGTTTTTCTTGAATTTCTAGAAGACCTTCAACAGCTTTGCTTGCAAGTGGTAGTTATCTGTAATGCACATGTGCAAGCCTTCTTTGCCAAAGTTCATTTGGCTCTACTGTGTCATGGACCAATGCTTATTCTAGATGGCCCTTCAATTTGTATATACCTCCTTCTTGTTCCCCAATCACTACTACATCATTAATAGTATTTCCCTTCAGCCACATGATAACTTGGCCATCTATAAATGCAACACTCATGCCCTTTGCATATAATGTAGATATGGAGAGGAGGTTCTTCTTTAGTCCTGGTACAAACAATACTTCCTTCATTATCATAGACTTTCTAGAGTATAGCTTATAGGAGGATTCCCCACTACCTTTTATTGGATACTAGTAGTCATCGCCAAGTTTCAGCTTGTGTGGTGATTCATGTTCCGATAGTTTCACAAAGGATTCCTTGAATCCTATCATATGTTTGGAAGCCCCACTATCTATAAGCCAATCATTTCTTCCATAAGTAATGTTTCCCATGAGAGCAGAAATCAAAACATATTCTTCATCACTTGAAGAGTCTTCACTTTCATATCTGGTTCTCTTTGTGGAAGGTTCATCATCCTCTGCAACATGAGCATGATGTCTTTTCTTTTTTCCCTTCTTCTTGTGAGAGACATTTTTGTTTCTAGGAAATTCTTTAGCATAGTGTCCTTTCTCGTCACATGTATAACATCTGATTCTAGACAAATATTTTCTAGTGTTATATTCGTGGAAGGGATTACCTTTGGGGTGATGAGAACTTCTTCTAGATTTCTTGGAGTGTACTATGAGATCTTGATCTTCACTTCCCATCTTTTCTTCTCGAGTTGCTATTCGAGCTTATTCTTGAAAGCATTCTTCCCATAGTCTACTAAACTTGACTAACTTCTTTCTGGCACAGATTCCTTGAATGAAAGAGTCACATCTGTTGATGTATTTGTAACTTCGGAATGTATTCACCTATGTATCTTATGTCTTCTACCCCAATGTTTATTCTGGGATGTGTCTGTAATGTAATTGAGTCATGATTTCATGCCCCAATGTTTTGATCGGAGGATCTATAATGTAAACAAGTCATGTCAAGTCATTGTGGGTAACCCTCCTATTGTCTAAGGGTTAAAGTCCCCACAGTTCCAGGGCACTAGGGTTATTAGACTCACCTAGTGAAGTCGGCCCTAGTAGGGTTTTAGTCATGTCGGGAATCAGTATAAATAGAGAGGTGACCTCTCTATTTAACACACACTCACTCACACTCAGTTGTAGCACATTGTTGAGGAAGAAGAAGACACTGGGGCTAAGAAGAAAGAGGTTACTTCTATTGGGAGATCATCTTACTATTTTGGGATTTTCTATTTGGTGTTGATTCTATCTCTAAGGAATTTGTGGGGTTTTCTCCATTTATGGTTTCCCCGTGGAAAAAAAATGTGTTCATTGTCTCTTTTGTTTGATTGATGTGCTTGTTATTCTCTCAGTTAAAAGTTCCTAATAATGCTAGCTTAATGTTAAAAATCTAACATGGTATCAGAGCTATCTTGAGAAGAAGACACTGTGTAGCTGCGGGAACTAGGGCTTCCTACTTTGTGGATATTTCTCCACATATTTTCATCAAAAGAAGGTTGGATTAACTCTCCTCCTTGGGGTGCATCTTTTTGTCTAAGCAGAATCCGATTATGAGGTTTTACAGTTTTGGACCCGACATTACTGCCGGAAATTAGGGCTTTTCATAGAAGAGGAATTTTTCAGTGAGCCTAGGAATAGATTGATCTCCTCCCCAAAATCGAATTTAGGGATCAATTTCAAAGAATTTGGTTGGACAAAACTCTGGAAAAGAAAAACCCTAATCTTCTCATAAACCAACACTACAGGATTTCAGCTCCAAATCCAGATCTGACATCTTGACCTGGTAAGATCTAACTATTTTGTATTTATATTTGAGGTTCTCAGTTAATATGTCTCATCATACCAAGCTTGATGAAAATATTGAGGGAGCTGATACTTTCTAAGCCCAGAAGTATATGCTCTTCCTGGTTCCGGAAGAGAATGAGTTGGACTCCTACATCAATGAGGAGGTTCGAGTTCCAGAGGGAGATGAGTCTAAGGCCTTACATAAGAACAAGTTGGTTATGGAAAAGAGGTTCATTGCTGATTCTATCAAGGATCACCTTATACCACAGGTGTCCTCTCTCAAAACACCTAAAGCTATGTTTGATGCCCTAACCAAATTGTTTGAAGGAAAGAACATAAATTGGAAGATGACCTTGAGGAACCAATTCAAGAATGTGAAAATCGAGAATGAAAAAACCATCCAGTCTTACTTCACAAGGGTTTCTTAGATCAAGGAACAATTGGAAGTAGTATATGAAGAAGTGGAGAATGCAGAGATTGTGATGACCACCTTGAACAGTCTCCCTAGGACATGGAACTCCTTCATTCAAGGGATCTGTGCCAGGAAGAAGTATGTCAAATTCAGTAGACTGTGGGAAGAATGTTCTCAAGAAGAAGCTCAGATAGCAGCTCGAGAAGAGAAGATGGGAAGTGAAGATCAAGCTCTCATAGTACAATCCAAGAAACCCAGATCCAACCATCATAGAAGCAAGTATTATAATCAAAGGAATAAGTTCAGAAACCCTAGAGATAAGTCTAAGTTTATTTGCTATACATGTGATGAGAGAGGACACTTTGCTAGATATTTTCCTAAGAACAAAAGTAGCTCTCACAAGAAGAATGGAAACAAGAGAAGACATCGTGCTCATGATACAGAGGATGATGAACCTTCATCAAAGAGAACCAGATATGAAAATGAAGATTCTTCAAGAGAGGAAGAATATGTTTGATTTCTTCTCTCACGGGAAACATTACTCATCGAAGAAATGATTGGATTATAGATAGTGGTGCTTCCAAGCACATGACTGGATTCAAGGAATCCTTTGTGAAACTTTCAAAATATGAATCACCTCACAAGGTGAAACAAGGATATGACTACCAATATCCAATAAAAGGTAGTGGGGAATCCTCCTATAATCTAGACTCTGGAAAGTCTATGACAATGAAGGAAGTATTGTTTGTACCAGGACTCAAGAAGAACCTTATCTCCATATCTGCATTAGATGCAAAAGGAATGAGGGTTGCATTCATAGATGGTCAAGTCATCATGTGGCCAAAAGGAAATACTATTGATGATGCAGTAGTGATTGGAGAACAAGAAGGAGGTTTGTACAAATTGAAGGGCCATCCAGAACAAGCCTTGGTCCATGACACAGTAGAGCCAAATGAACTTTGGCATAGAAGGCTTGCACATGTGCATTATAGAGCACTACCTCTTACAAGAAAAGTTGTTGAAGGTCTCCCATAAATACAAGAAAAACATGATGGGGTTTGAAAAGGATGTGCGAAAGGAAATAACACAAAGAAGACATTTCCAAGTAGTGAGAGCAAAGCAAAAGGAATATTGGAAATCATCCACTCCGATGTATGCGGTCCAATGTCATCAAGTTCACTAAGCAGGTATGTATGCTATGTTTCTTTCATTGATGACTTTTCTAGGAAGAAATGGATCTACTTCATGAAGAACAAAGATGAAGTATTCAGCAAATTCAAGGAATTCAAAGCCTTGATCAAGAATCATACTGAAAAGAAGATTAAGATATTTCGATCAGATAATGGCGGAGAATTCACGTCAAATGAATTCAAAGATTTATGCAAAGACTCGGGGATTAAGAGGAAGTTGTCCAATATTTATAATCCACAACAGAATGGGATTGCAGAACGGAAGAACATAACTATCATGGAATTCGCAAGAGCTATGCTTCATGATCAAGATATTCCTATGCATCTTTGGGCAGAAGCTGCCAGAACAGTGGTGTATGTACATAACCATACTCCACACAGAGTACTCGATAACAAGACTCCTAAATAAGTCTTCTCTGGAAAGAAACCATAAGTCGTCCATCTCAGAATATTCGGTTGTCCTGTGTACATACACATTCCAAAAGAGAAGAGGACAAAATTAGATCCTTCAGGAAAGAAGGGTATATTTGTGGGATACTCTTAAAGCTCGAATGCTTACAGAATCTATTTTCCAAGATACAAGAAGATTGACATCAGCAGGGATGTGACATTTGATGAAGACACAACTTACAACAAATCCATAAAGAAACCTACTGAAGAACTTGAAGAAGCAGAAGAACCCATAATTCATGATACAACCATGAACGAAGAAAATCAAGGAGAAGATCGAGAATTTGAAGAACCAAAAAGACCTGTAGATCCACCTCTGGAGAATAATCCTCATAAGAGAAAACCTGCTTGGGTACGTGAAATTATCCCAGGTGTAGAGAGATATGGGGCTCAAGAAGAGAATCACAGAGAAACAAAGAGGATGAGATCCTGCTCCAAGTATGTAGCATTACTATGTGATTTCATCGATAAAGAACCTTCTAATTATGAAGAAGCAACAGAACAAAAAGAATGGAAGGATGCTATGATCGAAGAGTGTCAATTAATCATGAAGAATGATATTTGGGATGTTGTCCCAAGACCAGAAGGGAATTTAGCTGTAACTTCCAAATGGATCTACAAGATCAAGCATGCTACAGACGGTAGCATTGAAAAATATAAGGCAAGATTTGTGGCTCGTGGCTTCTCCCAGAAAGAAGGAATATATTATGAAGAAACCTTTGCACCTGTAGTGAAATACACTTCCATCAGATCAGTACTTTCCCTGGCTACAGTAATGAAATGGAAGATACATCAAATGGATGTCAAGACTGCTTTCTTGAATGGTGTAGTGGAAGAGGAAGTGTATGTAGAACAACCACTTGGTTTTGAGACACATGACAGGAGTCTCATGTTTGCAGATTGAAGAAAGGCTTGTACAGTTTGAAATAGGCACCCAGGACATGGTACATCAGAATTGACAGCTTTCTATCCTATTTGGGATTTACCAAGAGAAAAGCAGATTCCAACGTTTAATACAAGGTTGAAGATGGCAACCCAATGATGCTTCTACTATATGTAGATGATCTGTTTGTAACAGGTATGGATGGGTTGATTACTAATACAAAGAGAAAGCTTGTTGTTGAATTCGAAATGAAGGACTTGGGTATGATGCATTATTTTTTAGGCATGGAGGTGTGGCAGAATACAGATGGAATATCCCTCGGACAAGAAAAGTATGCAGTAGAGATCTTGAAGAGGTTTGGGATGATGGAATGCAAGGCTATGGACACAACTATGGAATCGAACCTGAAGCTATTGAGCGATGCTTCATCAGAGTCAATTGATGCTATGATGTATCGTAAGATGGTTGGGTCCTTGATGTACCTAAAAAACATGAGACTATACATTTTCTTTGCTGTGAACACCTTGAGCTAGTTCTTGACAGATCCGAGAAATGTTCACTTGATTGCTGCAAAGCATATTCTGAGGTACCTGAGGGGAATAGTTGATTATGGGCTCAAGTATGAGTGGAATCAAAAGATTAACCTGGAGGGTTATGTTGATTTAGATTTGGTAGGTAGTGCCATCGATAGTAAGAGAAATTTAGGGTGTTGCTTCAGTATGGGATAAGGTGTGATCTCTTGGTTTAGCAGGAAGAAAACCTATGTGGCACTAAGTACAGCTGAAGCAGAGTATGTCACAGTTTGTTCAGCTAGTTGTGAGGTAGTATGACTAAGGAAGCTACTGTCTGATTTATTTGATCTCCAGTTGGATGCTACTTGTATATATTGCGACAACCAGATTTGTGTGAAGTTGTTGGAGAACCCGGTGTTTCATGACAAGTCGAAGCATATCAAGATCAAGTATCACTATATCAAGTTTATGGTGTAGAGGGGAGCAGTGAAGCTCCAGTATGTTGCAATAGATGATCAAATAGCTGATATGTTGATGAAGCCATTGGCTAGGGTGAAGTTTGAGTGCTTCAGGGAGAAGCTTGGTGTTCTCCAGATCGAGGTTCCCTCCAAAGGGAAGTGATGAGTCTATGATCCATTCTGACATGGGAGAGGATTAATTTCCTTCCATGGTTAGATGTAAGGGCTGAGCCATTCTATCATGGTGAGAGGATTTGGGTTCCTTCCATGTAAGATATGAGTGCTGAGCCATTCTGATATGACTGTAGAATTGGTTCCTACATGATCAGATATAAGAGCTATTTCCATTGTTGGAATGGAGGTGCTTGGTCAGTTACCAGGAAAAATCAGTCTAGGACTAAGAGCCATTATGATGTGATAGAGGGATGTGTTCCCACTTGATCATATGTAAGGGTTGAGCCATTATGTCATGTTTAAAGGATTAGGTTCCTCCCATGTCAGATGTGAGTGCTGGCCATTCTGACGAGTAAGTCAGATGTAAGAGCAACTGCCATTCTTTGGGAGAATGGAGGCCCCTGGTCAGTTACTAGGAATCCTTAGTCTAGGACTGAGAGCCCTTTTGATGCAATGTGTTTACACATGGCTGAATGTAAGTGCAGAGCCTTTCTGATAGGATGAGGTCAGATATAAGTGCTGAGCCATTTTGGTGCGATGTGTTTACACATGTTCAGATGTGATTGTTGTGCCTTTTTGACAAGATGGGGTCAGATGTAAGTGTAGAGCCATTTCGATGTGATTTCCTTTCACATGATCGAATATAAGTGCTAAGCCATTTTGGAACAATGTGTTTACACATGGTTAGATGTGAGTGTTGGGCCTTTCTGACAAGATGAGGTCAGATGTGAGTGTTGGGCATGCCTTTCTGACCAGATGAGGTCAGATGTAAGACCTAGGTGGGCCATTCTAATTTAAGTGTCAGATATAAGCATTGATGAAGACCTGGATGAAGGGTAGGCCTACAGGGCTGACTCTGTAGAACTTCCTATGATGAGAAGAATTGAGATAGCACCATTCTGAGATAGAATGTGATGATGATCTAGACTTGATGATGATCCAGATCAAGTGATGATCCAGATGTGATGATGATCCATACTTGATGATGATCCATATCAAGTGATGATCCAGATGTGATGATGATCCAGCAGTGATGATCCAGTAGTCATGATGATGTAGATTCCGTGATGAAGAAGACTTGAAGAAGAAGATGACTTAAAGATGAAGAAGACGAAGAAGAAGACTTGAATACTAAGAAGACTTGAAGATGAAGATAATGACATGATCTAGTCAATACAGAGAAGAAGACCAATGTTGAAAATTGTGTCGAAAGAATACCTTCCTAGTTAAGAGGGAGTGTTGATATATTTGTAACATCGAAATGTATTCACCTATGTATCTTATGTCTTGTACCCTGATGCTTATTCTGGGATGTGTCTGTAATGTAATTGAGTCATGATGTCATTTCTTGATGTTTCGATTGGGAGGATCTATAATGTAAACAAGTCATGTCAAGTCATTTTGGGTAACCCTCCTATTGTCTAAGGGTTAAAGTCCCCACAGTTCCAAGGCACTAGGGTTATTAGACTCACCTAGTGAAGTCATCCCTAGTAGGGTTTTAGTCATGTTGGGAATCAGTATAAATAGGGAGGTGACCTCTTTATTTAACACACACTCACTCACACTCAGTTGTAGTGCATAGTTGAGGAAGAAGAAGACACCGGGACTAGGAAGAAAGAGGTTACTGATGTCGAGAGATCATCTTACTGTTTTGGGCTTTTCTATTTGGTGTTGATTCTATCTCTGAGGAAGTTGCGATGTTTTCTCCATTTATGGTTTCCCTGAGGAAAAAAACTGTGTTCATTGTCTCTTGTGTTTGATTTTTGTGCTTGTTATTGTCTCAGTTAAAAGATCCTAATAATGCTAGCTTAAAGTTAAAAATCTAACACCATGATCTAGGGATACCATTCAAGGTGGTCAGTACAATCTCTGCATTCTCCGCTTCTTCATCTATTGCTTCCAGTTGTTCCTTGATATGAGAGACTCTTGTAAAGTAATACTGGATGGTCTCTACATTCTGGATCTTTACATTCTTCAGTTGGTTTCTTAGATTCATCTTTTGGTTTATGTTCTTCCCTTCAAACAATTTGGTTAGGGCATCAAACATAGATTTAGGTGTATTTAGGGAGGACACCTATGGTATGAGGTGATCCTTGATTGAATCAACAATAATTCTCTTTTCCATAACCGACTTCTTCTTGTGTAAGGCCTTAGCCTCATCTCCTTCTGGCACTGGAACCTCCTCATTGATATAGGAATCCAACTCATTTTCTTCCAAGACCAAGGAGATCCTATACTTCCAGGATCAAAAGTTATCATCTCCCTCAAGATTTTCATCAATATTGGTATGATGAGACATATTAAATGAGAAACTCAAATGGAAATACAAAATATTTAAATCTTACTAGGTCAAGATGTCGGATCTAGATTTGGAGCTGAAATTCTGTAGTTTTGGTTCAGGAGCAGATTAGGGTTTGGATTTTCCAGAATTTTGTCCAACCAAATGATTTGATCTTGATCTCTAAAATTATGTTTTGAGGAGGAGATCAATCCATGCCTAGGCTCACTGAAAAATTCCACTTCTGTGGAAAGCCCTAATTTCTGGCAGCAGTGTCAGGTTCAAAACTGAAAAAAATTAGAATTGGATTTTGCTTCGACAGAAAGATGCACCCTAGGGAGGAGAGTTAATCCAACATTATTTTTCTGAAAATACATGGAGAGAGATCCATAAAGTAGGAATCCCTAGTTCCCACAGCTGCAAGGTGTCTTCTTCTTAGGTTAGCTCTGATACCATGTTAGATTTTTAACATTAAGCTAGCATTATATTAGGATCTTTAACTGAGAGAATAACAAGCACAACAATCAAACACAAGAGAAAATGAACATAGTGTTTTTCCTTGGGGAAACCATAAATGGAGAAAACCCTGCAACTTCCTTAGAGATAGAATCAACACCAAAAGTAAAACCCCAAAACAGTAAGATGATCTCCCGACAGTAGTAGCCTCTTTCTTCCTAGCCCCAGTGTCTTATTCTTCCTCAGCTATGCACTACAACTGAGTGTGAGAGAGTGTGTGATAAATATAGAGACTCATTCTCTATTTATACTAATTCATGAATTGACAATAACCTACTAGGGCTGACTTCTCTAGGAGAGTCTAATAACCCTAGTTCCCCAGAACTACGGGGACTTTAACCCTTGACCAATAGGAGGGTTACCCACAATGACTTGAAATGACTTGTTTACATTATAGAACCTCCTGATAGGAACATCAGGACATGACATGACTCAAGTACATTACATACACATCTCGGAATAAAAATTGGGGTACAATACATAAGAAATACAAGTGAATACATTCTGAAGTTACAATTACATCAACATGTTTCTATGCCAAATTTTCGTAATGTTTTTTGGGATTTAAATTGTATTTATAGATTGTTTTTTTTTCTAGGGTAATCAACAGCTGGATACTAGAATGGTACTTGGATGACATAGGGTCCAAGGATCTAATCCTGCTACCACTATACCCCTAGGTTCCTCGCACACACCGCAAGCACGTGACACAGGTAAAGCTAAATGTGATTTGAACTCATGACCTCCAATTTACAAAATGTGTGTTGGGCACAAGGGCTGACCCGGGTTAACAATTTATACGTCGCACCAACAAAAGACCCACTGTGTTGGCCCTTTCGGCAACAACCTGCGCGCAGGTTGCAGTCTCACCCGAAACAGCAATGGGGTGCCACAGAATCAGGTTTCTGCATGCAGAGAGGGGTATTACTGTACCTTAGCCTTTCTAAATAATTATTAATCAACTTCTTGTTAACTTATCATTCATTCACATATAACTTCACAGCATAATAAACAATCCTAACTTGCATAACCCACTACAGGGAATTCACAGCGAAGCTTAGTATTAGCAGAGATCTTATATTATCGGATATATTCAGTTTAATGCATGAAAATAACAGAAACAGGAACAACACAACAAAACCACAACACCAAATATAACGTGGTTCACCCCCAGTGTAGGGGCTACGTCCACAAACTCCGTTTTATTCCTCTTTCCTCAAAACCACAGTTTATCTGCGCACTCAGCTGCAGATTCCTTCAGCTCTTAACAACCGCGCACACAGCAGCAGGATTCTGCGCACACAGCTGCAGATCTTCCTTTCTTCCTTACAAAAACCCTCTGCGCACACAGCTACAGAGGTCGTCCACGCACACAGCTGGGACTTGTCCTTTCCTTACAACATCCAACCTTACTTCACCTTATCTTTCTTACATCAAAAAGCCTAACCTATCCATTTTCCATCAGTGCTTATTTATACTGCGCGACTTTACAAAAACCATGGTCTTAAACCATGGGCACCCACAAAACCCTAAACCCTGAATTTAAACCATGGGTTTATTACAAAAAGAGAGGGTTTTGACTTACCCTGACACCCCTAAGACTATTTTGACCCATAGCTCCGCTTACAAATTAACCGCGGAGTTATCTAACATGGAGTATGTGCCCCAACAGGCCCCTAAGACTCACTAGTGGCCCGTCCCGGGACACTCGGCGTCTTCTCTGGTGGCCGAATCTTCTGTGCGAGGGCCTGGAAACGACTGGTGAGATTATGCAGTATTTCATCAGTGGCTTGCTCCTTTTCCACCATCTCCTGTAATACTGAAGAAGAGTCTGTATCAGCCTTTTCCTGTGCAAAATTGTCATATGTCTTCAAAATTTTGAGTTGGCTTTCCGCAGCATTGGTCAACTCTAAGGCTTCATCAACCAGGGGCTGTAGCGCACTTTCCAACATTATCACCTTCATCCTGCAGGACTCAATCTCCTGCTGAAGTTCCTTGCTGCGTTTTACTCTAGCCATCTTCTGCATAGGTGGCAGCGTCTTGATCTCTATTCGAACTGCATCGAGCTCATCCTGGCGCATCTTGATGGTTTCCTGAATTTTCCCTACATCGGGATGATCCTGTAAATTTGCCTAGGCTTCTATGCTGTCTTCCAATAGTTTTGCGACACTAGCCATGTTGTCTGATATTTTTGTTGCTGAAGCCTTGATATCCTGCTGGCGCTGTTCTCGTACCTCTGGAGGAGTCTCAGGAGGAATGCGTAGTTGTAGTTCTGCAATCTGTTGCTGATATTCTATCTTCATCTGTTCCAATTCACTGTGGGACTGCTGGGCATAGTTTTTCATCTTAGCAATCTTCTGCTTTGGTTCCTCTGTTTCCTGTATGTTGGAGCCAGACAGACTCCGACATGCCTCATCCAACGCTTGCAGTAGCGTAGTTGTTGTCTGCTCGGCCTCTTTCTTCTGTTGCTCGATCTCTTGTAGGCGCGCAGCAGAAGTTTTGTTCTGCTTGATGGATTCCTCCAGTTGGACCTGTGACACTTGAGCTTGGGTATGGATCTCCTTTGTAATCGTGAGCTGTCGGAGGTGCAACTCTGACATAGGTATCTTTGTATAATCAAGCTCTGCACTTATAGTTGTCGGGGGTCGAGGATCGATGGCAGGCTGCATCAGAGTTGCACTGGAAACCTATCCCTGGGGATCCCTAAGTGGCCATTGCCTACTGTTCTGCTGTGGGGGTTCCATAGTGCTGCTTGCCGCAGTACTGGGTGCTGGTTTTGCAATTAGCTCTTTTAACTCTGATACCCTGGTTGTGAGACTTGGGAGGCTGGCAAGATGTAGCTCCGCGAATTCGGAACATTTTTTAGTAAGCACCAACGTAGACTGTTCAAGAGCATGCTCTAGTGTACTCATCATGACAGAGGCTTCCTCCTCGATATCTTTATCCTTTGATGCCTTTACCTTTTTGCGAGACTGTGGCTTGGTTACCTCGGCTACTTCGGGCGACTCCTCATCCTGTTCATCCGGCTCATCCTGTTCACTATCACCATCCTGGTCATTATCATTTATCTGGGAAGCACTTGGATCTTCGCTATCTTCCAACGGGCTTTGCTGCTGCGCCTGACTAGTACCTGCGCCAATATTGATAGCTGGGGGAACCGGAATAGAAGGTTTTTTTCCTAAATCTTTTAGCCATTCAGCCGGCCATTGCTGAACGATTCACTGGATATCTAGTTCAGTGACTACATATGGTAATTTGAAACATTGCCGTTGAGGATCTGCACGAGCTTGAAGGAAAACATGATGCATGTCGGCGCTAAAGTGCGCAATCCCCTCGTACTGAGAGAACACCTCATTGGTAAGGCGAGGTGTTCGCACTATCTCATAGTGAAGGCTCATAGCATAGAATACGAACACAGTGTTCATCATCTGTTGAGTTTCCTTATCTGCGGATACCCAAAGGGAGGCGTACCTTGTTGCCCCCGGTGTGCCGGGGTGTATTTCGGCAAACTGAGCTTCAGTGGGTTCTTTCCATCCAACTAACGCAATAAGGATTATAAGCCATGAATAATGAAAAGGTCTACCTTTTTCTTGCGCATCGCGAGCATCCTCCAAAAATTCCTTCGCCAGATAGCCATCCCAGTTATAAGTATACCCCTCGGCACAGTTCATAGCAATCCTGATAACCGGGGCAGGAACTTCAGTTGGCCTGCATTTCTGGATAAGTTTGCAGGCTAAGAGTTCAGCTGCAAACCTAATGGGCTGTGCCTGAATCGCGGAAGTATGATACCCTCGTTTCACTTTTGTCAGGCCAAACTGCTCCTTCATGGTTTGCGCGAGCTTTGTGTCTTCATGTTTGGACGGAAACTCGGTTCCCGGATCTGGTCCCGCCATAGGTAATCCTGTGATCCTATGGATAAGGGTGGCGTCGATAGGAACTTGTTGGTCCCCTATCCATAGATAGCCGTCATGTACCAAAGCTAGTAACTGCTTGGCCACTACAGTCACATGTATACCGCGTCCGAAATGGGGAATGTTGAATAGCTTGAGTAGGCCAGCTTTGTCCAAACCCGCAGCCCATGGTTGCACTTCCAGTAGCGTGACCTCATGGTCGGGGTACCTGACACGGTGCAAGTATTCGGCTGGGTCAAACTGTGGGAACTTGCTATAGTCATTGGTGTCATGATCACTATACTTAAGCCGATCAATCTTCCCTGTCATACTGCCAATCAGCTGCACTCTTGATGGTAATGAAGGTGTGGCTAATGTAAACTGCTTCGTCCGCCGGGGTAGCGTGGTACCTGGGCGAACAGGTGGTAAGTATGGTGGTCGTGGCGGCGGAATATTCTCACTTCCCCTGGCCAGGGCCTGGGCGGAACCAGAGGGCTCCATGGGAGGAGCTGCTGGTGTTTGCCCTGTTTGCTGCGGTCGGTCTTGGTTGCGTTTGGTGCGAATTTCAGTTCTAGACTTTTTCCTGGCAAACCGTGTCTGCATTTGCCGTGGTGGTGCTGGGGGAGTGGTTTCACAGTGAGCTATGGCAGGCGGCCGAACAGAGCAGGTGATCAGACCCTCTTGTTCGAATTCTCAGACCAAGGCGTCAATCTCACGTTCAGTGGTCATGGATTCACTCACAAGGCTTAAAGGAATGCAGAATGTGATTTTTCCTATCTTAGGGATCTTCTTATACACACTAGCAATCAAATCGGGGAGGACAGTGCATTGAAGGCACCAAATCGGATAAAAATCTTGTCCTTGTGAGACATAATTGCCAGTACCGCTCTTAGTACAGTCATTTAAAGCACTTAAAATCCCGCCGCCGCCAAACTGGTTACCTCCCAATGGTCGAATTTTGGGCCTCGAATCATTTTCAGTCTGTGGTAGAAGCATGGTCGTAGCCTCAGGGTGATAAGAAACGGCGGCCCAATAGTGTGTTGCGACCCAACCCGGCAATATCCGCGATAGGATGATTAAATTTGAGGTGCGAGCATCTGGGCTCTGCCCCTGAAACTTACGTCGCACGTCTTGAGCTTGTCTTGTAGATGTGGTGCGCGCGACCTCCTGGTAGGCTTTCCGTCGGAGCTGAATTCTTGTAGGGTCGCCCCCCCATGCTGTGGTAGCGCCTACTGGTATTTCCAGAGGTTGGATGTTCTGAGACTGAGGTACTTGGTCCGGCCTCCGCAGAAGAGTGTGGCCAAGGTCTGTCATCCCGACCTGGGCAGGCAGTTC
>LPNX010750535.1:0-69917 GCA_001517045.1 Pseudotsuga menziesii
CATTTTAAATAATTAACCAATTACGACAAATTATTAAATGATTGATAAGACATTATTAAATGAATGAGTAATTTAAGCGCCGTCGCTTAAGCGACGCTTATCAAGCCTAGCCGTCGCTTAAGCGACACTTATCACCACCATTTCAAAAAAAAAATTATCTTCCTGATTTTTGGCACTGTTAAAATAAAAAATCCACGCGCCGTCGGAAAAAACCGTCGGATTTTGGATCGAAATCTAGTAGTGGCTCTGTGCATGCTAGTTTGCCTAGGTTTTGCGTAATTAGATTTAGTATTTTCATTTTTTGAGTCATTGTGGATTCGGTTGTGGCACTTCATCGTTCTCATCGTTTAGCAGGACTTTCGACTTCCACGTCTCCTCCTCCTTTGGGAGAGAGAAACAAACAGTCTTGGCGAACTACTTCTAACTTTGATTCACACACTATGGGAGATCATTAGGATGAGATTCCAGAGATGTCCTCTCCACCTCATGATGTTGGGGAGGAAGATCCTACTCCTGTATATGATCCTTCACCGAAAATACCTTCACAGTTTGGTTATGATCCCTCATTCACAGGTCATAGGTATTGGTTACTAGGCGATGAGACTCATTATGTTCCCACAAGCACTAGTCATGTTCGTTATGGCATGTTTGATATCCCTGCACCCGATCTGACACACCATATCAAGTTGAAAGTTGAACCTAGCACTATTCTTGGGGGCACTCCTATTCCTTTCCATGCGAAGAGATTTGGGAGCACTATTCACATTGCACCTTCCATCCTAGTGGTGGAAGCAACCTCACATGTTCGTCCTAGACCTAATATTAGTAATCATATGTGGATACTAGAACTGAGACGAGTGACCATTGGGAACACCACTTACATCCCTTCATGTGTCCCTTCGTCCTTGAAACCTACTCCTTCGAATGCATTTTTGACAACCCTTCCTGCCCCTCATTCATGTGGTCCTTTGGGCCAGAATATTGCTACTAGCCATGTTCGTACTACGACTGCTCGTACGGTAGTATCTTAGAGTCAAGTACCTCCTATTGTGTTGGGAGGTCATATCCCTATTTCTGGATCGTCTTATGGTCCATATCAAGGAGTTCCCCATATCCCTAACTATGGACATTCTCATGGGACATCCCATGGGACACCTTATGGTGCTTCTCATGGACAGTCTTATGGACCGCAGTATGGACAAAACTATCAACCCTATGGGTACGGGTATCAACAAACTACTAACTCTTCCAATTATGGCTTCGTAGAACTGCATAATCAAGGTACCCTACATCACAATGCTTCCATGCATCCCTATAAGGGTCAAATGGGAGGAGGTTATAATGGCCAAGGCCATGGTATTTATAACAATCAGCCTTATATGAACCAGAACTATTAGGGAGCGTGGAATAGACCGGATCAACCTAGGCTCCCTTTCCTCACAACATTGAACTTACATGACTTATCGAGACTTCTGAATGATCCAGTATCTCATGACCCGTCTTGGTCAGCCGTCCCTAACAAGATTCCTTCGGAAATTCCCAAGTTTGAGGGTAAAGCTGGAGAAGATCCTAGTTAGCATGTCACTACTTTTCACCTTTGGTGCTCTTCTAATTCCTTACATAATGATTCAATTCATTTGAGGCTATTTAAATGCACCCTCACTGGGCCTACAGTGAAATGGTATATAGAGTTACCAAGGGGGGCATACATTTTATTTGATGACCTTTCCCTGACTTTCCTCAATCACTTTCAGCTACCCGTGCGTTACTACGCTAGTACTGAACTCTTGTCGACATTTCGATAAGACAAAGCCACACATATCTCGGATCATATTCAAGAGTGGCATAGACATAAGCGGTTGATTAAAGCCTTTATACCACCGAAATTTCTCCTTGAGTGGTTCCTCAAGTCATTGTTACCTTACATCGCGAAGGATTTTTCTACATCCAGAGTCCAAAATGAGGAACACGCAATCTTTAGGGCACAAGAGTTGGATTTGATCTACGCTCATTCTGGACTGTTGTATGAGATTATACCTAATGCTCCACGATCTAGTTTCGATACCAAGATCAAGCCTGGGCCACATGCCAATGGCATTGTGGGATATACAAGTACAAAACCTGTGGATTCGGTTGTGAAACAAGTGAGCCAATTGTCAATTAATCAATCCGTGTCAGGACAAGCCCAGCTTCATATCAACCCACCCAATCGGTGAGTGTACTTTTTGTGGCAATCGTCAGACCATAAGGGCAACCAACAGCCTGGAAGGAATAAGAAAAAAGGGAAAAATAATCGTAAGGGTGGGAATAGGAATGAAAAATGCTAATTATAATGAAAAGAACACCTATAATGCTGGGGGGGACAAGCAGACTAAATGTAAGGTAAAGTTTCCTTGCAAGTTATGTAAGGAGGACCACCTCACTCACTTGTGCCCTCATATGGAAGATGCCTCGAGGTTCATAGCACAGGGCCTAGTTGTGCTAACTAATCCTTTACCCAACAATAAAAATATGAACTTGAGGACCATTGATCCTCATTGTGCATTGGGTGGATATCAAAATCCACTGGAGGCCAATACTTGTCATGGTTGTGTTAACATGGTGCGTGCTACTAAGGTTGTGACTTATGTGAAGGATTCTGGTTCATCACAACCAGACCTTGGAAAGGAACCCGCTCCACCTGAGAGCCCTTTGCGTATCGAAAAACCTATGGATAAACCTAAAGTTGCACCTCGCATTCCTAATGGATTCCTAAAGTGTTCAGGGCACAATCCTAATGCTCGAGCCGCCTAGAACTATTCCATTGTCGAGGATTTGGGCCAAACTCCTTGTACGATGTCCGTGCTTGAGGTACTTCAGACTTGTCCTCCGTAGAGGAGAGCATTGATTTCTACTCTTGGGGTTAATGATGATAACTCTTCTTTCTTTATCAAATTTGAAACCATGGGAATACAACCTCGCTTGCCTTACTACGTGTCTCTTTTGATTCATGTAGAATGTCTTAATATGACCATCAAATGAACTGTTATTGATGAAGCTGTTGTTTCTTCCGTGATGTCTTTGTCATGTTGGAAGGGTTTGGGTTCTCTCGAGTTGTCTCAATCTACTACTATGTTGACAGCTTTTGATGGTAGATCATTTCAGTCGCATGGGATTCTTCCTTCTCTTAAGGTCCAATTGGGAGGGAAGACCGTCGCGATCGAGGTCGAGGTGGTTGATGCACCCCTTGACTACAATATTCTGTTGGGCCGGAATTGGATGTATAGTATGCAAGATGTAGCCTCTTCTCTCTTTCGAGTGGTATGCTTTCCATTTAATGGGAAGATCATTATGATTGATCAGACATCATTCCGTAATTCGAGTGTTAATGCATCATCAGGAACTTCTATCTTGATTATTGATCATTCTCAGCTGACAACTGGGAGTGTGGGTGTGGGTATGTATCCATCTCTTATGGGAACCTTTAGCTATCCTGCGCCTGTTCTTATGATCGGATCTAGTTTTGGTGGGGCTTCCTCCTCGTTGAATTCGGTGACTTTTCACACTACCAATATGGAAGATCCTTGGATTATTCCTTCACCGAGTCCTTCGATTGGACCTATCAAAACGGATGTGCCGTTGCCTACAACGATGGTAGCATATCGAGCAAATATTGGTCAAGTTGCAGAGCCTATTCCTTCCTCTTCATGGACAGAGGAGGAGGACCTGTATGTGCTGCCTGCATGGGCAGTTGAGTCCTCTCATGCACATGATTGTCTCGACAATGTTTTTCCATCGGATGAAGTCATTATTGAGGCCATGTCTGGGGTTGAGCCACCTTGGGAAGAATTACATCATCGATCATATTTTCTTCCTAAAATCAACCGTATGGAGCGTGATGACTTTAGGGAGATTCTTAGCGAGAATATTGGTAGTCGCATGATTCCATTGATCTCTCCTGGTCAGATGGACGATGGGAACATGGCGAATTTATCACCTACTATTCCTATCAATATTTCTTGCGATCCTGGCAAAGTTGAGAACGTCTACATTGGGGTGAGTTGTTCCCTTGATGAGATCAAGGAGTATACCAAGCTATTTAAAGAGTTTCGTGACATATTTGCTTGGTCATATGAGGAAATGCTAGGTATTGACCCTCGTATTGTCGAACATGAGATTAAGATCTATCCGGATGCGAAGCTGATTCGACAATGTTTGCGTGTGGTGAATCCTAGAAAAGCACCCACCATTAAGGCTGAGATAGAGAAACTGTTAAAAGCTAGTTTTATCTATCCCATTCCCTTGATGAATTTTGTTTCAAATCCTGTTCCGGTTGATAAGAATCAGGGAGCGATCTGTATATGCATTGATTTCCATGATTTAAATTGTGCTTATCCTAAGGATAATTTTCCCACACCATTTATTGATTAGATTTTGGATGAGTGTGAGGGAAGTGAGGTATTCTCCTTCATGGACAGTTTTTCCAGATATAATTAGATTTAGATCAAACCCGAGGATCAACATAAGACTGCATTTATTTGTTTTTGGGGTACTTTTGCATATCGAAAGATGCCTTTCGGCCTTAAAAACGCTGGAGCTACATTTCAGTGGGCTATGACCTTAATTTTTCATGATCTCAAAACAATTATCGAAGTGTATTTGGATGACCTTGCTGCTCATTCTCGTTTGAGAGTGCGTCATCCATACCATTTGAGGTTAGTATTCGAAAGATGCCATCATTACCAAGTTCGTTTAAATCCTCATAAGTGCATCTTTTGCATGACTATTGGTTGCTTGCTAGGGTTCATCATATCCAAGGAGGGTATAAGAGTCGATCCCTTAAAGGTTGAGGCAATACTTCAATTGTCTCCCCTGTGTAATATTAGACACCTTCAGTGTTTGCAAGGCATAGAAAATTTCTTGCGGAGATTCGTAGTTAATTTTTCCAACTAGACTAAAGGCTCTATGCGTATTTTAAAGAAGGACACTCCTTTTTGCTAGGATGAGAGAGCCCAGGAGTCCTTTGATGCTCTTAAGCAAGCCTTAGCATCGGTCCACGTGCTTAGTCCACCTGACTATAGACGTAATTTTTTTATTTATGTGGCCGCGTCCATGGAGACGGTTGGTATGGTTTTGGTTCAAGAGGATGAGGAGCTCCATGATCATTTCATATATTATTTGATCCAAAACCTTATTGATGTAGAAATCCATTACACCCATGTGGAGAAGCTTGCTTTGGCCACCATTCATGCGGTTCAGAGATTGAGACATTACATTCTCCTTCGTTGAACCTTGGTTGTAGCTCATATCAATCCGTTTCAGTTCATCCTCACTAGAAGGATGATTGGGGGAAAATATAATAAATGGATTGTTATTTTGCAAGAGTTCGATCTCGAATTTGTTTCGGCAAAATTGAAGAAATTGTTGATCTTTGCGGAGCTCATATCTAGTTTTCCAAGTTTGGAGGAGGAAGAGGTTTATGAGGATACGTTTTTCGATGAGCATATTTTCCTTATCTCAACTTTGGATCCGTGGTATGGGGATATCATTGTATATTTTCAAACGTTGAAGGTCCCTACTCACCTTTCATGGGATGAGCGATGACGATTATGTCATGTAGCTAAGAACTACCTTATAGTGGATAACACTTTATACCTCCATGGGGTAGATTCCATTTTACATCATTGTTTAACCCATGAGGAGGCTGAGGTTGTGCTGAATGATTACCACAGAGGGGCATGTGGTGGTCATTTATCTATGCTTTCTACAGACCAAAAAATATTGAGAGCAAGATATTTTTGGTCTTCGATCTTCAAAGATTGTGTTAATGTGGTCAAGAAGTGTCACCCTTGCCAGGTGTTTGCACACAATATGCGCTCGCATCCAGTCCCATTACATCCTATTGTCATTGCCAGACCCTTCACTAAATGGGGGCTTGAATTTATGGATTGCAACCCAGGTTCGGCTGGGGGGCATCATCACATTATAGTGGCCATCGATTATTTCACGAAATGGGAAGAGGATATGCCCACGGTTAAATCCAACGGTGAGACAGTCGCGCATTTTGTTTTCAACCAAAATATTACTTGGTTCGACATTCCGAAAGAGCTTTTCACTGACCATGGTAGGCACTTTCTGAATAAAATGATGGAAGAGATGGCTTCAAAGTTAGGGTATAAGTAGGAGCACTCATCTTCTTATTACCCTCAGGTGAATGGACAAGTTGAAGCAGTGAATAAATCACTTAAGTCCATTCTCCAACGAACCATCACACAAAGAAAGAAAAATTGGCATATCATGTTATATCCTACTTTGTGGCCTATAGAACTGCGGTTAAGACTTCCACCAGTTTCTTTCCATATCAACTTGTACATGGGGTGGAGTCTGTCTTGCAGGTTGAATGCGAAATCCCTTCTCTGAAGCTAGTTATTGAGATTTTTCCAGACACTTCCACATTGGAAGAACGTTTGGTCCACTTAGAGCAGCTTGATGGGAAGTGCCGAGATGCCTTAGTGGCTCTAGAAGTAAATAAGCGTCGCATCAAGGTCCAATTGACAAGTCTATCCATCCGAGGAAGTTTAGTGAAGGTGATTTGGTCCTTTTGTGGGATCAAGCTAAAGAACCCTTGGGGGCAGGGAAGTTTAATCCCATGTGGCATGGTCCTTACGTGGTCAAACGTGTGCTAGGGAAGGGTGCCTATGAGGTAGTGGATTATGAAGGGACAGCCTTGGTGGAGCCTAGAAATGGGATCTATCTTAAAAAATACTATGCATGATCTTTAGCCAAGGCTGATTGTTGTATATTATTGTACATTTTTTGAATTTTATAGTTAGGTTTTCTTATGATGATCGGGTTTGTTGATTAGCTTCCATTTCTTATGGAAGATGTTGATGGAGTCTTCCATTTACATAGGATTCATTGATGGTGCTAGCCGTCACACTCAAAACTCAGCTTCGGCTACTTGGGTGATTTATACTCCTACGGGTCAAGTATTGTCTTCAAGAGGCGTATGTTTACGGCCTTCTTTGAACAATGTTGCTGAATATAGTCCCGTTATTGAGTTATTGCGTGATGCCATTTCACATGGTGTTCTCTCTCTTGAGGTACATCTTGATTCGCAGTTAGTGGTTTCACAACTTAATGACTCGTATCGTATTAGGGATCCGATATTATTACAAAGATTCTTACGTGTGAGATTGCTAGAATGACAATTTGAGAATATAACATACATTCATGTTTCAAGAATTTTTAATCAAGTTGCTGACTCATATACTAACTATGTGTTAGATTGACATTTGTTTCATAGACCATAAGCATATCACAAACATACATTTTTGCACACATGTAAATAAATAAAATCGATCATCATAAAAGTTTTTTATTAATATCCAAAAAGTGACGTCATAATACATAAGTGTCATAATACAAAATTGGGGCTTTCGAGCCACCAAAATATAATACATGCTCGTACAAAAAGGAATACTCTTAGGTCTTAAATCCTGAGGAGGAGGAGGGGGGTTCTGATCATGGTAGCACACTATGGCTCTAGCTAGCCATCGGAATAATCGAACCCATGCCCATGGTACACCAACCACCTGGCTCTGCATGGCCTCAGACAAGTCCTCGACTTGCACCATGGGTACCTTATGTGTTAAGTGTATGAAATTTGTGTGAATTCTTTGGAGCGTCCGCTCTGCATCCGCACCCATGATATCGTCTCCTCTTTCCTTCCATCGATGACGAGGGAAACCATTTGGTCGTCATGGTCCAACATCTGCATACACATGACAGATCGTCAATATTCGTCGTCACACCAAAACATGTCTTTTGAGTCAATATATCAAAACACACACACAAAAAAATTATAATTAAAAAAACTTAAAAAGTGGGTTTGGGATTCGTTACCTATGTCGCCATATGTTGCTCCTGGTGGTAGGGGCATGTCCGGATCTCCATGGAAGTCTATCCCTGCATAGGGGTAGTCATCGATGGCAATGATCTGCCTCCACCACCATGGAAAGAAGTCTACTGGGTAGGTATTAGCCACCCTACCTCTGCCCAGTCTGAGCATAACATTTTACCAACATCGTTGGGCCGGATCTCAAACTCCGTGTGGGGGAATTTCCACTCTAGTGCTTAGCCCTGGTACACGCTCAAAGAAGAACGTGCTTAGTATGCTTCCAAAACCGAATTTCCGCACCCTACCCATTTTCCAGTCACTGAGCTGTTGTTTCATGTTGCTCAACAGCGTGATGCTCCAATCATACACTGTGGGTCTCATACACTCCACCTCATAGAACATCAATGGTCGAGAGGCCTAGTGGAGTGAAGCTAATCCGACTATCCTACCTAATGCCAATAGTATGGCCTTTAGTCCTAGAACTTGGATAGAGTTTGTCAGGATTTGACTCCCAACCTTTTCCATGTCCGAAAAGCAGTACACTGTAATGTACTCATCAATAGTCAATCCACCTCCTGGCCCGCGAGATCGGAGATTTACCACCTCTCCTCATCGAGATAAACCAGTGATAAAGTATATGTCCTCAATTTCAATACTGAGCGACATCCCAACAATGTGAAAAGTCTCAGAGTCTGGATCCTAGTAATCCACTAGCATCTGGAGGAGTCTTGGTTTGGCCCTCAGGCTGCCAAGACACCAAAACTTATACAAACCGCATTCCTGTAATGCTTGTTGGGCCATTAAATCACCTTGCATGGCCTCTTCCACATCACCATGCTCTCTCTCCCTCCACTCTAACACCATCCCGCATAAAAAACAAGACTTTTGTTTATCATTTTCCCTTGAAAACCTCATTTGCAGCCTCATATGCAACTGTTTGCAAAACAACCACGTATGTACGTGGGTTTGGGTTTTTTTTCCGCGTATGGTGATCCCTATATGCAGAAAAACCCTTGATACCCGCGTGGGCCAAAACGTATAACTTAGGATGGCCTAAAAAATTAATTGGACCATGAAAAATTAAAAAAATTGCATGAAATAGGAAGAGGAGGACATGAGGAGTTACTTAGATCAAACGGTGTTGAATTTCATCAGATGATGCTCCCGAAATTCGCGTCGAAAGTTTTGAGCTCAAATGGGTAAAAATTTCAAATGATTTGGTTTTTTTTAAATTTTTTACTATTTATAGAATTTTTTTGAAATTTTTTACCCACTTTCTATAGTTTTGACCATTTCTGACCATTTTGGACCGTTTTGAACTAATTTGATGATGTAGGAGTCCGTTTTAAGCGCGGTTTGACCATGGTTTTGACCCGTTCGTGCCAATTTCAGGTATTATGTCTAAACTGGCATATAGGTTAGGTTTCACATCCATTTGCACTTTGCATGAACTTATGACCATTTCATTATAACCTTAGGTATGAACCCATTCTATCTTGTCACAGAACCTTCCTGTTGCTTTTAGAAGTGACATGATGTGAATGGTAGAGTTTGACCATACATGGGTACTCTAGTTAGCTCATGTTTTGCATTTGGTTCCCATGTCGACATTTTTCCTTTAGGGTGTGGGAGTCCTTTGTATAGTATCGCCATGACTTTGCGCAAGAGCTTCATACTCCTCTTGATCTTTTTGTTGGCCTTTTCCCCAGAAATCCCTTATGTCAAGTTGTAATTGCATTATCATGAGTTTTGCTTACCTTATTGAGCCTTATGTTGGCTTCCCTGACTTTGATTATCAGCCATATAGCCCGATCTTG
Source organism: Pseudotsuga menziesii (assembly GCA_001517045.1). Taxonomy (NCBI): domain Eukaryota; kingdom Viridiplantae; phylum Streptophyta; class Pinopsida; order Pinales; family Pinaceae; genus Pseudotsuga; species Pseudotsuga menziesii. The sequence continues at coordinate 9,697 of LPNX010750535.1, forward strand.
TCTCATGTCTAGCCAAGCAGAGCCATTTTATATATCTTTTGCAGCTTGATTCCCCATTTTTACCGGGAGGGGACTTTCCCCTGAGTGTCGTTATCCTACACATGTTTCCTTGCTTTGAGCATAGGTATGTTCCACTGCTTGGAACTAATTTGTTTTCCCCTTGACACTTGTATCCTCCTAGATTTGTAACTATAAAGCACTTTTATTCTTTTTCAATCTTTTCAAAACATTTGAAAAAGTCCAAAAAAATAAAAACCAAAAAACCAAAAAACCAAAAATCCAGATAGGAAAAGATGTTATCTTTGGTAGCAGTCGAGTCGTGTTGCCTTCGAACAGAGAACTGTATATCACATCTATTGGTTGGGTTAATAGTTTCACTTTAGGAGTTGTACTCATTTCTCTGAGTTTACCTCCATCGACTCGTTAAGCTTCCGGTCCCTATGGAGCCTCTATCGATGCCTCTTGTGTCGCAGAGATGTCCCAGTTTTGTATATTGAGTCTATGCTACCTACATTTAGTCACCATTTTCCTTTATGCTCTTGTTCGAAGGAAGTTGAAGCCTGAGTCAGCCATTCCTCAGTTTTCTTGACTTTGCATGTCGGCCATTCCCAGTACTGGTACTGGTTCGAGCACATTATGATTGATTCCTTCCACATTATATAGCTTTGCTGAGTACCTCATGTTGGATGATGAGGGATGCCTTAATGCCCTCCTTCCAGTGGATTTCATCCCATCGATTTCAGATCATTTATTTTGGGATAAGAGTCTAGAGTCATTTGAGTGCCTTGAAACTTACAGTCATTAGTGGTAGGTTCTCTCACCATCGACAGTTTTGGGAATACATCAATGTCCCCTGATCGATGGATTATTTCAAGTGTTCGAACTCAACACATTTATTCACACTTGTTAGATTGCACTCTAGTACCTTGATTCCCATTTTCATTATCGGTGGGTGATCTTGCATTTGTTAATGGTATACATCAATGATGGCAATCAGATGATGGACTACTATGTTTGACCTCGACACCTTTATTCACATAGTAGGACATGTACTTGTAGCGGATTGTGTAGAAGACGTTCCAGATTGGTGGCATTTTTGATATGCTACCTCCTTGATCGTGCCAGTGTTCATGAGATTTCAGCTCTCGTGACTTGATTTTAATGTATGTCAGATATCTTCAGCCATTATGGAGATCTTGATCCATTGTATATCTTCAGCCATTATGGAGATCTTGATCCTTTGTATATCTTCATCATGGAGATTCTGATCTATCTATATTATATGTGGATATGACCACACATCTCATATTTTGTATCATGCCTATTCATGGCCATTGTACTCTTATGTATCCGGGACTGCTGTATGTACTTGCAGTCATATGCAGAGATATTTGTACTATTTTGTTGGATGGCTGGTTCTTCCACCTGGTTCTTCATCATTCCACTTCTGGGATGGAATTATAATGTATTTCTGCCATCGTATCACCCCTCTGACCTCACACATTAGGGGGCATCTGTTAGAGCTGATTTTACCACACATGGTAGATCACACATTTATGGCCTTCCCTGTCCCTCTGCAGACTCCTTGGACCCCATGGACCATTTTTGTACCTTTGATGTTTCCATGATCATCCCTAAAAACACGTGTTTTTTTTCCATACGCGACTTTTAAACCCTTTCTCGCATATACACGCGGATATGACCCTTAAACTCACGTACATTGTGATGTGTGCAAAAGGCCAAATGTTTTAGAGTTTTCCTTGATGTGGATCCGAGTCACTTGTCTCTTGGCCTTCCATATGCTTCGAGATCGCTTAGATTTGACCTTCCATTACCCCATTGAAGCACTATATAAGGGACCCTTTGGATACATTGAGGGGGAGGATATGAAGAGCAAGAAAACTATAGTCCATTGTTGCCGTAGCTTGCTTATACTTGAGTCTGCATCCCTTTGTCCCTTGGAGCACTTGGTGTTATTCCCAAGCTTTCCTTTGCTTGTGAGCTTGCTATTGAGAGATGGAGGATTGAGGTGGTGGAGGCCCAAGCAGAGGAATTAGTTTCTTCGGTTCGCAGACATGCCGACAGAGGTTGTCATTCATGTAATCTCTGATTTATATTAATAGAAATATATTTTCCTGTCCAATGATGTGCATTTAAATGAATATTGAATCCATGGATGCTTTTAATTGATTATACATTATTGATTATATATGCTAGAGTAGTTCTAACACTATTATATAGCATGCTTGTCTTATTTGCTGATTGTTGAGAGAGAAAATTGTTAATACAAGTGAGATTGGAAAATATCAACAAGGATCTACATCAACCATTTGGAATAAGGTATGTTTCGAGATCCTTTAGTGTTAGATGTTTTATTTCTCTTGCATATTGGGAAGGGATTGAATTCTATGGTTACTCTGTTTTTTGTGGTACACCCCAAGCCATAGGAAGTTTTCTCTGTAACAACCTACACACCCAATACAAGGAAACATCCACTTCTATGCTACATAGACCCTCAGGATATGCATTCCCTTTCAGTTCTCTTCAGGCTGTGTAGGAAAGGATAATTATCCCCTCTCAATCTCTCTATGTGGTTCCTTTGTATACTAGGTTTATCAAGCTAATTTTCCCTCTTCCACTCCAAACTGGTTCAAACCAAAACACAGGATGCACTCATGGTAAGATGTGAGTTATGGGTTTGAGGAAAACATGTTTTGCATAGAAAAGCGGATTGGAAAAATGGGGAAATCAACCCTTGGGTGAGCAATTAGAATTCAGCAACGATTCTAGGCATTACACAAGAAAAGGCGGCCTCTATAAACCCCAAAATAGTGTATCCTTGCTGGCCATTCACTAAGCAACCCAAAAATGGATTTCCTGGGCATGGAAAATGAGGAAAACAACTGAGCATGTGAAGGATAAAAACACAGGAAGGTTCAACTATGTGAGATGCCAACATGAATGGAGGATGGATGAGAAAAAACGTTCAGGAGCTCCCAAAAATGTGAGGAAGAGAAGGACGTGAATGCATCATGTGTTTTGGTCTGAATCGGTTTGGAGTGGAAGAGGGAATAATTAGCTTGATAAATCTAGTGTAGAAAGGAACCAAATAGAGAGATCAAGAGGGGTTGGTTATACTTTCTTGCACACCCTGAAGAGCACTGAAAAGGAAGGCATAACGTGAGGGTCTATGTAGCCAAGAAGGGGATGTTTTCTTGTGTTGGGTGTGTAGGTGTTGGGAAATCCAAGCCAGATCTTGTGTAGGTGTCCATAGCTCTATGGTTGATCCCACTAGCTTAACAATTCAACCTTCCACCTCCTTAGCAGCCTGATAAACCCAAATGTAGTTTTGGCTTGGTTGAATTTTGATATGTGTTTGGTTATGTGTGAGCCTGTTGTAGTTCCCTTATTCCTTGTGGGAATCATGCCCAGCTCGGGGGCACGGTGATAGTGCTGCTGAGAGATTGATGAGCACACTGGCCTGTGGTTGGGTGGAACGTTGCAATGACATAGTTGGTTGTGGAACAAGCTTCTTTTAAATATAAGTATCTCTTGTGTTTAATCTCTACAACTGCATTTGTTTAATGAATTATGAACATGATGGATGTTGTGTTGAAATGTATTTGCTTCCGATGTAGATTACATAACATTATGTATCTGTGTATGTTTTTATTTCCAATGCATTTTTTATTATGTTCATGGGGCTTAGATCCTCGTTTAAATGGCAGCACCATCCTGTGGTTGCGTCCTCTCAAATGGGAGGGGACATGATAGTGTGGTATCAAAGCATTGTTTCAGCATTGGTCCTTAATGGGCCAAGAAGAGCAGTTGATAGAGGTTAGAATCACCTTCTATGGTTAGCTCGATAAAAAAATTTCTAAGTGTTGGAATAATTTCCATGTTGGATGAACTGGCCGAGTTCCGTCGATGCATGTTGGATTAACTGGCCGAGTTGAGCCGATACATGTCGGCGTGAAAGGCCAAGCTTCTCCAATGTCGAAATAAAATCATATTCTTTTTTGAAAATTTTCTAAGTATGAATGTGTCAGTTGAATTAGCCAAGTTGAGCTGACACATGTCAGCTGGGTTAGCTGAGTGGAGTTGGCAAAGATCGCAGCGGCTGTGTCGGCTTCATTGGCGGAGTTGAGCCGATGCATGTCGACATGAAAGGTGGATTTGAGCCAACGAAGAGGAAGAAAAGAACATTTATTGAAAATTTTCTAAGTGTTTGAAAATCGGCAAAAATAGTTAAGTTTTTCAAAAGGTCGGTCGAGTTTGGTAAGTTTCGTTGATACACATCGAGAGAACTTGGAAACTAGAGCTGATGATAAGAAAACATAAAGAGAGAGAAGAGGAAGAAAATTTTTTAGAATTTTTCTAAGTACGGACTGTGTCGACAAAACTTGGGGAGTTTTACTGATGCATGTTGGAATAGATCAGTGAGTTTTGCTGATACGTGTCGGGCGAACTCGATGAGTTTTACTGATATGTGTCGTATGGAAGAGTGGAGTTTCGCCAATGCCAAGAAAAGAAAGAAAAAAATTTCAAAATTTTTCTAAGTGCTAAAATTTCCCCTATCGGCAAGAAAATACGAGTTTTTGCTGATACATTGAAAGAAATGATGAGTTTTGCCGATCAGAAGAACTGGATGAGTTTTTATGATGTGTCAGAAGAAAAGTCATAATTTTGCTAACATGTCGAAAAAGCTAGTGAGTTTGACCAATAGGATGAAAATGGCGAGTTTGTCGATACGTGTCGGGAAAAATTAGAAAATTTTGCCGACACGTCGAAAGGAAACTTGAGTTTCACCGATCGGGTGGAAAAGCTGAGTTCGACTGAAAAAGAGAATTTTGAAGCCACAAGGGGAAAGCCCCCTTGACCCCCATCGTCCCCTTGAGACATTCGTTGTTGTGAAAGAAAAGTATGTGTTTTGACAAAATTGTCAATGTATGATTTTTCCAAATGCAGGTAAGTAATGTATAGATTCTTGTGAATGTTATGCAGCTAACAGTTGTGTTTATGAACACATTTTGTAGAATCACAGTCACCTTCAAATGAAACCTTCCACATAGCACAGTTCGGTAAAGTTGATTTTGGCTCAACCATGAGAACCTACGACATGTATGATTATGCACAAAACCCCAATGGGTACAAGGAAGATGTTATGGGGGAAAACATTCGTGTGGGAAATGTTGATATAGAGTCTAATGGGAGAATATTTCAAGATACTCCCCCATATTTTTCAGCCACCATGAGAAGTCTAAGGGTGGAGATGCAAAGTTATAGGGTGGATAATGAAATATTGGTTAAGGCTCAAGAGGAGCATAATCAGCTAAATGCAACCATGCTGTATATTTTGATAGATATCCAGAGGAAGATGAAATCTGGACACCAAACAATAAGATCAGAAGGTAGTAAGAGCACTACCAAAAGAAGAAAGAGATATCCTAGTGGGTCATCTGACTTTGAAGGATCCACTGGAAGTTAAAGTTCTTCTTCCCACATGACTAAAAAAAAGAGGCGCTACCAGAACCACTCACGTGATGAATTTAAGAAGGCAAGGCCGTCTACCTTCAATGGTGAGATAAAGAACAGTTAAGAGGTTGAAGCTTGGCTCCTGGGAATGAGAAAATATTTCCAAGTCTAAGACTATTAAGGAAATATGAAGGCTATGGTAGCCATCTTCAATTTGAATGGAAGAGCATCCATATGGTGGGAGCATGTCAGGAAAGTAAAGAAGATCAATGTAAGGAAAATTGGGTGAAAATAGTTCCATAAGTATTTCAAGCAGAAGTGCCTTTTTGACAGGTATTATGATGACAAGATCAAAGAGTTCCATGAGATGAAATTGGGACAACGGACCATGGAAGAGTATGCAAATAATTTTTTGGAGTTGTTAAGGTATGTCAGATACATCAAAGATGATAAAGTTAAGATCCAACGTTTTCTAAGCAGGCTACCTCAAGCATTACGAGACAAAATTGAGTTTTATGAATCTATAACTCTGGAAGAAGCAATAAGGAAGGCTAAGTATTGCTATGATCAAAGAAAAGGAAAACCTCATTACCATAAGACATGGAAGGACAAAAAGAATGAGAATTCTGACCAAAGTAAGAAAGGTTTCAAACTTTCTAACTTCAGAAATCAGTAGAAGCATCCATCACAAGTTGAGAAGCAGCCAGCCATAGTGGTGGGAGAAAATCCCAAAGGTCCACAATAGAACAGATAACCTATCCAATGTTGGAAATGTGGAGGACCCCCCATGCATAGGAATTGTCCACTTGAGGATGGGAATGCAAAGCCAACTTACAACATTCAAGAAGCTAAAATAGTGGGTCAAGTAGCAAGGGTTGTCCCTAGGATTTATGCAGCACTGGAGAACCTCCAGGAAGATCACTAGTCAATTGTGGTTGAAGTTACAGGTAAGATTGCTGAGCAATATGTTTCTATTTTAATTGACCCTGGATCTAATCACCATTATACTACTCCTATAGTAGTTGATATTTGTTCTTTTAAAAAGTTAAGCATAGAAAATCATGGTTAGTTCAGCTAGCCATTGTAACTAAGAGAAAGGTTAGTGAAGTTGTAGAGAAATGTCCATTGGTTATGAATGGATTGGTCACTTATGTAGATATGAATGTTCTACCACTTGGGTCTTATGAAATTCTAATTGGAATGGATTGGTTAGAAGCTCAGAGAGTAAAGATTGACTTTTATAATAAGAATTTTGAATGCATGGATGAAGAAGGGAACCCAAGAGTTGTAAGGGGCATTCCAAAGGTGATTTATGTTAGGAATATTTCAGCCATGCAGCTGAAGAAGTTATGTAGGAAAGGTTCTAGAGTCTATGCAACTCATGTGTTGGAGGCAACAAAGAATGAAACTCCTAGGTTGGAGGACTTTCATGTGTTGCAGGAATTCAGGGTTGTTTTTCCTAATGAAATTCCAAGGCTTCCTCCAAAGAGGGAAATTGATTTCACAATTGAACTTGTGCCAAGAGCAGCACCAATGTCCAAGACACCCTACATGATGAGTAAACCAGAAATGACAGAGCTGAAGATGCAACTACAAGAGTTGTTGGAGAATAAGTATATCAGGCCTAGTGTATCCCGTAGGGGAGAATCAATTATGTTTGTGAATAATAAGGATGGTACACTAAGTTTGTGTATTGATTACAGACAGCTGAACAAAGTCACTGTGAAAAAAAAATCATTTTCCTAGGATTGATGACCTCTTTGATCAAATGAGAGGAGAAAATGTATTTTCCAAGATTTACTTGAGGTTTGGTTACCATTAGGTGAGAATCAAGGATGAAGACATTCATAAGACAACCTTTAGAATGAGGTATGGACATTATGCATTTGCAGTGGTACCATTTTGTCTCACAAATGCACCAGCTACATTTATGTGCCTTATGGATAGTGTCTTCAACAGGTATTTGGACAAGTTTTTTCTTGTTTTCCTTGATGGCATTCTTATTTATTATAAGAATGAGGAAGAGCATGAAGAACATCTGATATTGACATTGCAATTACTCAGGGAGCATAAGATGTATGAAAAATTGAGAAAGTGTGACTTCTATAAAGATAGGATTCATTATTTGGGTCACATTATCTCAGATGAGGGAATATCTGTAGACCTGAGAAGATTGAGTCCATTATGAATTGGCCTACTCCAAGAAATGTGACTGATGAAAGATATTTTATGGGACTTGCAGGAAACTACAGGAGATTCATTGAAGGATTCTCCAAGGTTGCACATCCAGTCACTTCTTTGCAGAAGAAGGGAGTAAAGTTTGAATGGACACCGAGATGTGAAGAAAGATTTGAACAGCTGAAGAATATTCTTACAAGTGCACCCATTCTAAAAGTTGCATACCTAGAGAAATATTTTGTGGTGTGTACTGATGCATGCGATCAAGGACTTGGAGGATTTCTTATGCAATACAACCACATGGTATGTTATGAGTTAAGAAAGATAAAGGAGCATGAGAAGACCTATGCTACTTGTGATCTAGAACTTGCATCCATAGTATATGTTCTCAAGATGTGGAGGAATCACTTAATGGGCATAATATTTGAGCTAAGGACAGACCATTGTGGTATGAAGTACTTGTTTTATTATCCTACTCTAAATGCTAGGAAAGATAGATGGTTGGAGTTTTTATGTGAGTTTGATTTTGAAATCAAACACATAAAAAGAAAAGAAAATAAATTGGTTGATGCACTTAGTAGGAAGGTGCATGAAATGCATGTGGCATCTCTTAGTATTTGCCAATCATATTTTGAGACAACAGATTGTTAATCATATTGCTGGAGATGAATTGTATGCACAGGTCAAGGATAAGTTGCAACAACAAAGACTTGAAAAGAAGTATGAGGGATATAAATTGGAAGAAGATGGACTTATTACCTATAAGAACATAATTTATATTCCAAGTGTAGCAGACTTGAGGAGAGTTGTTATGGATGATATCCATCAAGCTCCATATTCTGGTCACCCAGGATATCAGAAGACAATTGCTACAGCCAAAAAACAATATTTTTGGCTAGGAATGAAGAATGACATTGTTGATTATATTTCTAAGTGCATGAAATGTCAGTAGGTGAAGGTTGAGCATCAACACCAAGCAGGTTTATTGTAGCCTTTGCTAGTAGCAGAATGGAAATGGAAAGTTATTTCCATGGATTTCATTACAGGATTTCCAATGACTTGGATACAACCTGATTCCATCATGGTCATGGTGGAAAAGTTGACAAAGGAAGCACATTTCATACCGGTTAAGTCCACACATAATACTGATGACATTGCAAAAATATTCATGAAGGATATTTTCAAATTGCATGGTTTTCCTAAGGAAATAGTCTTAGACGGAGATGCCAAGTTCACTTCCAATTTTTGGAAGGGGTTGTTTGTGGATTTGGGTACAAAGATGAACTTTAGCACTTCCTACCATCCTCATACTGATGGGCAGACAAAGAGAGTGAATCAGGTGCTTGAAGACATGCTTCGCATGTATGTGATGGACATACCAACCAAGTGGGAAGATTATTTACACTTGGTAGAATTTGGATATAACAATGGACAACAAAAATCCTTGGGGATGAGTCCATATGAAGCTTTGTATGGCAGGAGGTGTAGGACACTAGTGACTTGGGATAATCCAGTGAATAGGATTGTGCTTGGTCCATAATTGCTCAAGGAAATGGAGCAAGAGGTTGCGAAGATCAAGCATAATCTGAAAGCAACCTAGGATAGACAAAAACGCTATGTAGATAAGCATAGGGTGAACAAAAAATTCATTGTTGGGGATCATGTTTACCTTATATTGAGGGTGAGGAAGAGTTCCTTGAAGCTTGGAAGTTGTGCCAAGCTGTCACCTAGATATTGTGGGCTGTTTGAAGTGCTTGCAAGAATAGGGCCAGTTGCATATAGACTTGCATTGCTTGCTGTCACTAAGGCTCATAAAAATTTTCATGTTTCTTTGCTTAAGAAATATGTACATGATCCTACCCATGTGATAAATTGGGATGTGATTCAGGTGGAACCTGAGGGAGAGTTACAAACTGAGCCAATACACATCCTCAACAGAAGTGTCATAGTGCTACGAAATCAAGCAGTTGGACAGGTGAAGGTGTAATGGGATCACTACAGTCCTGATGAGGCTATGTGGGTGCTCGAGGATTCCATTCGATTGGCACATCCATTTTTGTTCAATTCTATGGAATACTAAGGGTGGTACTAGTGTAGTGTTTTTGTTCAATTTTGTAAAGTATTGAGGAGAGTGCTAATGAAGGGGGAGGGGAATGTAACACCCCGATTTTGACCCTGTTTTCATTAAACTGTATATGATGTAAATATTTTATTTAATCATGGTGTAGAGCTAAAGGAAAAGGCCCCACTGTTGATTTAGTGTTTTATGTTTTGCAAATTAAAATCGATGACGATGGTTATCATGCTAGCCGATGGAACAATATATTTGGACATCATGTAAATATGCAATTTAATTAAAATACCCACAACCGGCTATGTCAATGCAACATTAAAGAGATGGGGGCATGATTTCCTAATGAATGGGGGGAATAATTTAAACCCTTGATCCAAATGTCAAAGGGAGAACCCATCAAACTCTCAACCCCATTTTGTCTTTTTGTTCCAATCATTTATTTCTTCCAGAAATTGGTTGAGTTAGTTAATGCATGTGGATGGGAGGAGTATGTCTGTCAAATTCGAATATGAGAAGCCATCAGTTTTAGAAATTTTTTTTTGACTTCTTGGGCATGTAAAACCCAAAAACGTCTGCCCATTCCATCATGCATTCACATCCTTCTCTTCCTCATGTTTTTGGGAGCTCCTCGATGTTTTTTCTCATCCATCCTCCATTCACGTTGGGCTCTCAAGCAGCCGAACCTTCCTGTGTTTTTATCCTTCATGTTCTCAGTTGTTTTCCTCATTTTCCATGCCCAAGAAATCTGTTTTTGGGTTGCTGAGTGAATGGAAAACAAAGATACATGATTTTGGGGTTTATAGCAACTGTTTTTTTTATGTGTAATGCCTAGAATCGTTGCTGAATTCGAATTTCTCACCCAAGGGTGGGATTTCCCCATTTTGCCAATTCGCTTTTGGATGCAAAAGGTTTTTTTTCCTCAAACCTAGAACTCACATCTTACTGTGAGTACATCTTGTGTTTTGTTCTGAACTGGTTTGGAGTGGAAGAGGGAAGACTTAGCTTGATAAACCTAGTTTAGAAAGGAACCACACAAAGAGATCAAGAGGGGATGGTTATCCTTTCTTGCACACCTTGAAGAGCACTGAATGGGAAGGAATATCTTGAGGGACTGTGCAGAAGAGAAGGGGATGTTTCCTTGTGCTGGGTTTGTATGTGTTAGGAAATCCAAGCCAGATCTTATGTAGGTGTCCATAGCTCTGTGGTTGATCCCACTAGCTTAGAAATTCATCCTTCCACCTCCTTAGCACCCTGATAAACCCAAATGTATTTTTGGCTTGGCTGAATTTTGATATGTCTTTGGTTATGTGCGAGCCCACTATAGTTCCCTTATTCCTTGTGGGAATCATGCCCATCTCAAAGGTGGTAGTGCTGCTAAGAGATTGATGAGCACACTGGACTATGGTTGGGTGGAACGCTGCAGCAACATAGCTAGTTGTGGGACAAGCTTCTTTTAAAGATAAGTATCTCTTGTGTTTAATCTCTACAACTGCATTTGTTTAATGAATTATGAACATGATGAATGTTGTGTAATGTATTTGCTTCCAATGTAGATTACATAGCATTATGTATCTATGTATGTTTTTATTTCCAATGCATTTGTTATTATGTTCATGGGGCTTAGATCCCTGCTTAAATGATAGCACCAGCATGTGGTCACGTCCTCTCGGAATGAAAGGGATGTGACAATAGAACCAAGAGAAAAGTTACTACATATGAAACAGATCAATTTAGCACAATGAAATGACAGAAATGGTGCAAAATACTTGCAAATGTATATTTGCTTAATCATTAATCAGAAGAATAGATTACAATGCAATAGAATGGCATGAATAGCCATGCAATTTGAATCCTTGAGAGGTCATTCAAATTGGATGCATGAGAGTAGCTTAGTTGTCAGTTAGAAACCACTCGGCACATCAGCAAACCACTTAAATCTGACATAATTGATTCTAACTGACTCAGAGGTAGTTTAGACTGAGTCTAACTGAAAAGAAATCAATTGCATGCCAACAAGTAGGGGAGGGCGCCTTTCTAACTTCATTTAGGTGAGTTAAATTGAACTGAGTCACTAAAGTTAGCCCAGGGCACGTTTAACACTCTAGTTAACTAAGAAGTAGGTGAAACAACTCCCAGTTGACTGAGTGGGGTGCATATCTCATGTAGATTGACCCATATTTTCTCCCTGATTAAAGGAGGAGGCCCAGTTAGGCTCCGTGATTGAAGGAGGAGATCCAATTTGATGATGCAGTGACATGTTTGAGTCAAAACTTATGATAAGTGGTGATTAGTCCAAAATAAGCGAAATAATGATGTTTGGGTGGATAATGACTACAATAATAACATTATGAGAATCAATAAAGGATTGCGATTAGAAATTTCCTTTTCCACAGCTAGAAGTGATATCAACAATCTCTACTCCACCAATTCTGCATAGATGTTTTAGCCCACTCCCAAGCCCACCTAAAATTTTATGAAGTGGGAATATAAGAGATGAATAACACCACATCCACCACATCCATGAGGATTCCCTTGAGACTCCCCATCGAAAAATGACTAAGGGATGATCCTGTATACCCCTTCCTCCCTAATGACCCTTTAGTTGTCTTGGGAAGCAGGGATGATTTTAAGAACCCCCCCTAGATTTAGATGTATAAAAAATGGGTGAATCTCTGCGATATATAGGACAATTTGTAGGCGATTTTATATATAATATAATATGTATTTTTAAAAAATTTGGCAAATCTTTCTTTTTATTATATAATGTTGTAAAATCCTGGTGAATCTTTCATTTTATTATATGATGTTGTAAAATCTTGGCGATTCTTTCACTAAGTTATAAGATATTTCAAAATCTTTGTGAATATTTCACTTCATTATAAAAAGATTGTAAAACTAGTGAATCTTTCACTGATTTATAAAATATTGTAAAAATAGAGGAACAACATTAGTCAAATAACATGAATCACATCATCAACAAGAGAACATGTAGACTCGCGAGTCACAACTACAAGGTGTCAGTGAAACACAGCTGCACTGACTAGATTCAAGGCAAGTGGGGACTCCACTTGTTATCTCGTCCCTTAATGGTCCAGCAGACATGTGGGGACCTTCATGTTGAAAAACCGATTAACTAATAGAATCAGACAATATGCTCGATCTTGGCCCGCACTAGCCAATTGAGGTCATTATTGTGTTCATATCACGCAAATCACTTCAATGTGAGACATATTTCATATCATGAAAAGTTTTATATTGAAAGAAAAATTCTAACTTTATGTAGACCTCAAGTCTTTCTATTATCACTTTTCTATGCAATTTACATGACATTTACCTCAAAGTGAAATTGACATTGGTAAATGAGGCTAATCTTGAAAACCAAAGAGAATAGGTATTGCAACATATTGGATAAACAAATCAAGACCAAAATAATTTACAAGCAAAGAAAGCCAAATCAAGATCAATATATTTTAGAAGAAAAGAAAGCCTAGATTATTACATGCCTATGGTGGTAAGAATATCATAAGTAAAGAAAGTCATCGAAAGTGAATATTTTATATGCAATGAAAGACATTATCAGTTTAAGTTCAAATCAAAAATCTCAAAATACAACAATTTTGTTTGAAAAAAAGATGGAGGTCTGTACATATGAGAAGAAGATTGATATACCATATATGATCCACATTATTCTTTTGGAAAACAATCCACAATTCAAACAAACATGACATACATCATGCCACAACATCCCAATATTCATGACATACACATATGTAGACTTTGTTCTATGTAACATAAAGGATCATTTCCTTAGATGATGACAAATGTCTCCTATGGTGTGTACTAAATAGTTATATGATGCCCCATTTTTAACACAATTTCTATAATTTATTATTCACCAACTTGAAATAACAAGCATTGAAATCACATCAACAAATAAATGAATAATATATCAATGAATTCTAAGCCCAAGTTGTAGAACTAACAATCCCTTTCTTATTTGTGTTTCAACTGCAACAGATTGAAATGAAGGGCATTGTACTGAAAAGTTAGTGAACAGTCTCAAATATATGGACACTGCATTGAAGCATCCCTCCAAAATGTGTGTTGAATTGATTGAATGCATCATCATCTCAGCTAGAAACGCTCAGAAAAAGTCTCTAGAACTTTCCAACTACCATCCTATTGCTTCTACAAGATGTTATAGGTGGTGTGATGTGCTAGACAGGACTCGTGGATGCTTTATTGGCTGCATCAAGTCTGATGTTGCAAGTTTCAAGCCTAAAACATGGGGAAGAACACTACCTTAAATGCAATGACTAGTATTTTGTTGGTTTCTATTAGTGATATCATCCCAAACATAACCCTCACTCTCTTCTCTTTTCCTTCCATTTTCAACTGAAGCTCTTCTTTGCATTTAAGAGTGCAGTTGGAGATCACCCAACTTTGAGTTACCAAGTTAGAAGAGAAACATGTTGTTGGGGTCAAATGTACTGGCACGTTGAAAAATGCCACAATTTTTTTTTTCTCTACCTCTCCTCAGTGTTGTATTTGACTGAATTGTAGAGGGTATTCATTAGGGTTTTTAGGGATAATTCTGGGCTAGTTCCATGGATGAGAACAACAAGAAATGGCCTTGAATCCAATTCTGGGTTGAATCTAAGCTGTTATGGGAAAGTGTGTGGGTAAATAGAGTTATAAAACCTCAATCTGGGTTTATACCAACCATCAAACAAGCAGTAACATTAATTCCTGGCATACTCCAGTAGTCGAAAGGTGAGTAAATTGAATTATTGTTAGGTCTATGGGAAGAGACAGAGTGAGAGAAGCAAACATAGGATTTTTTGAGGATAGAAGTGGTGGAAAGAGTAGATCTGGGTACATTTTGGCAATCTCAGGCTCATGAAAAACCCTAGATCAAAGGCCTGGGAACATGTAAGGTCATTTTTGGGCACATAACAGAGTTAAAGAGGTGGTTGTTGTTTTGAGCCAACCCATAATTATGTTATCATAATTTAAATTTGAAAAAAATATGAATTCTTAAACAGTTTTAAGAATACTACAAAGAGATGAAGAATCACAATGGCAATGAAATACAAGAAATTTCAGCCAAAATGGATGATAGAATTTGAAGAATAGAAGTAAATCTTAGCTGCAAATAGTTTGGTGTTGAACATCATATAACCCAGATAATAAGTATGTTGAATAGAAACTTCCCTGAAAATGTATGGATGCCAATTCAGGCCAAAGCCAAGGTAGTATGGTATCTGCTCTTGGCCCAAATAGTATTTTCCATAATGCCTAAAAATAGAAATAACACACTTCACAAAAGACCCTACTCGAATGCCTAAGAGCCTTTTTTGTAGCCAATTTAGATATTAGAGGAATCCAAGAAAAGAGGAGTTACTATCCTCGATGATTGATATTTATGAGTGGGAGTTACTAAACACTAAATGATCTAATGAGAGAGAGGGACATAAATGTGAACATTCCTAACAATAGTCGTTAATGTGAGCATGTCCGATGATAATCATTATTGTGAGCATGTGCTATCACGATTTATAATCTACATAAATGCATTTACTCTACATGTACTTCCTCCTCCTCCTAAGATCCATATTATTTCATGTTTTTTATTCCCATGTATACACAATACATTGGAAAATACATATCTAAATGCAACAATGCATTAAAAAATAGAATTAGAATGAATGTGCATTTTGTTGTATAATTAAGTTTTCCAAAGAATAAATTTACCATGTCAACAGGTTCATCACCCCATTATATGCCTTAGCCAGTCACATGAAATATAAACTAAGTTGCGAAGGTCTACTCATTTATTATTCTTGGTATTACAATGAAATTACATCACATATATGCCATCATATTTTAGAATTCTCACTTTAAAATAAGGGATACAATCCCATGGTGTTCTCTCCTTGTCAAGTAGTTTCCACTGTTAGAATTCATCTCACATGGTTGCAAGTCAAATCCACAAACACTAAGCATATCCTCACCATTTTATCCAAATCTAAGCATATACTTGATGTTTATCAACATAAGAAGATGTAAATAGGAAGTTACTTTGGACTTAACATCCTTAGAAACCTCACAAAAACTCAAAATCTATCAAAAAGAGTGAAAAATCAAGCTACAGGAAATTTTGTAGCACTTTCGCAAATTTTTGTGTGATAGGCTCTACAGAATTTCAAGTGTGAAGGATAAGTTATTTCCAGCATTCTCCATTGTTATTTGCATAATTATATTGAAGGGAATTCATGCTCCTTGGTGGTAGAACTGTCAATATTGGGTTTGGCATTTCTCTTGTTAACTGTAAGTTGCATTCACAAAGTTCCTTGCCCAACATTTTCAGGCATGTAAACCCCTTCTTAATAAAATATGTAGATCTGATTTGTTCTCATCTATTGAAATCTGATTAGTGTGCTAGACAATTTTCTAGGGGTGCAATGTTATATATGTTTTTCCACCCAAGAAAACACTATAACTATGACCATATAAGCACCAAACAATGTTCCTAATAGCTTGATATATTTTCAGTTCATAGGTTTATGCGGTGACGTAGATTAGTGGAGAGGTATTCTGGAGAATCCACAGTGGCCATTGCTTGAATGTCGACGTTTCAATTCCGAATCAGGAACCATCATCAGGAATCGAACCATCATTCGGAATCAAAACGTCAACAATCAAGCAATGGCCACTATAGATTATCCAAAAAACCTCTCCACTAAGCTTGATATAGGACAGTCAGCAACAACAAGAAATATCCAAAGTGTTCAATTAAATATTGCAGCCAAATCAATAGTAGACATGTGTCTAGAAGTCACATTTACAAGAAAAGAAACCTACATCAATTAGTTAACAGGTCTATAAAGGACATATAAAACAAGAAAGTGAGTTAAACCATGCCCGTAGCCAAGATACAAAACAATTAAAATTGGTGGGAAGTATCCTTCCATATCTAACTGCTGAGTAGAGAATTTCCTGATTGGGAGCAACTGTGGGGTGTATATCACATTGTTGGGTAGCATTAATATATATTGGTAAGCATGTACATGTTGTGGGAAGCTTGTTACTATTCTTCAGAGACCTCTACAACAAGGGAGACTACATTACATATGTGTTGGGAAAAGTTCCATGCGCCAAATCAGCTAGTGTTGCTTCCAGGCATATTCCTATTGCTTCATCAATAAATACAACAAATTATATTCCTTGTGTGTCTTATGCATTTCTAGTTTGTAAGGGTATTTGCTACATATATTATCCTCTTGTTAAAAGTACATGAACTTTATGATTGGGTGTTGAAACAAGCATGGTAAAATATCTTGATATACAAGAAAAAATATTCAGAATTATAATAGACAGTCCAAGAATCAGATCTGAAGTGCAAGCAATGAGTAAACTACTGGGTTTAGGAAGTGTTTGAAGGAAGTAAAAAACCAAACAAGTGAACATATCAGGAGTCAAACTTAGTGAATTTTCCCTTTGCAGTAAGAAGGATATTACAATCTTGGAAATGATGATTGCATAAAAGCATCCAACAAGGCAGGAAAAAATAAACTCAACTTATGCAGAAATGTCATAGTGTGTGTACAAGTAAGAAAATTCCCTAAAAATGTTAGATGTACAGGTAAGGAAATCTGACCTAGAAAATAAGTATGTTGAATATAAACTTCCCTGAAAATGTTTGTATGCCAATTCTAGCCAAATCCAAGGCAGTATGGGTTCTGCTCTTGGCCCAAACAGTGTTTTCTAGAATGCCTGAAAATAGAAAGAACACACTTCACAAAAGCCCCTTCTATAATGCCTAAGAGCATTTTTTGTAGCCAATTTAGATATTAGAGGAATCCAAGAAAAGAGGAGTTACTATCCTCGATGATTGATATTTATGAGTGGGAGTTACTAAACACTAAATGATCATGAGAGAGAAGGACATAAATGTGAACATGCCTAACAACAGCCGTTAATGTGAGCATGTCTAATGATAATCATTATTGTGAGCATGTGCTATCGCGATCTATAATCTACATAAATGCATTTATTCTACATGTACTTCCTCCTCCTCCTAAGATCCATATTATTTCATGTTTTTTATTCCCATGTATACACAATACATTGGCAACTACATATTTAAATGCAACAATGTACTAAAAAATAGAATTAGAACGAATGTGCATTTTTTTGTATAATTAAGTTTTCCAAAGAATATGTCAACAAGTTCATCACCCCATCATAAGCCTTATCTAGTCACATGAAATATAAACTAAGTTTCCAAGGTATACTCATTTATTATCCTTGGTATTACAATGAAATTACATCAAATGTATGCCATCATATTTTAGAAGTCTCACTTTCAAATAAGGGATACAGTTCCATGGTGTTCTCTCATTGTCAAGTAGTTTCCACTATTAGAATTCATCTCACATGGTTGCAAGTCAAATCTACAAACACTAAGCACATCCTCGCCATGTTATCCAAATATAAGCATATACTTGATGTTTATCAACATAAGAAAATGTAAATAGGAATTTACTTTGGACTTAATATCCTTAGAAACCTCACAAAAACTCAAAATCTATCAAAAAGAGTGAAAAATCAAGCTATAGGAAACTTTGTAGCACTTTTGCAAATTTTTGTGTGATAGGCTCTACAGAATTTCAAGTGTGAAGGACAAGTTATTTCCAGCATTCTCCGTTGTTATTTGCATAATGATATTGAAGGGAAGTCATGCTACTTGGTGGTAGAACAATCAAGCTTGGGTTTGGAATTTCTCTTGTTGACTGTAAGTTTCATTCACAAAGTTCCTTGCCCAACATTTCTAGGCATGTAAACCCCTTCTTAATAAAATATGCAGATCTGATTTGTTCTTATGTATTCAAATCTGATTAGTGTGCTAGACAATATGCTGGGAGTGCAATATTATATATCTTTTGCATATTATGTTTTTCCACCCAAGAAAACACTATAACTATGACCATATAAGCATCAAACAATGTTCCCAATATCTTGATATATGACAGTCAGCAACAAGAAGAAATATCCAAAGTGTTCAATTAAATATTTCAGCCAAATCAACAGTAGAAATGTGTCTAGAATTCATATTTACAAGAGAAGAAAACTATCACAATCAATTAACAGGGTTATAAAGAAGATATAAAACAAGAAAGTGAGTTAAACCATGCTCGTAGCCAAGATAGAAAACAATTAAACTTGTTGGTTAGTATCCTTCCATATCCAACTACTGAGTGGAGGATTTCCTGATTGGGAGCAACTGTGGGGTGTATATCACATTGTTGGGTAGCATTAATATATATTGGTAAGCATATACCTGTTGTGGACAGCTTGTTACTACTCTTGGGAGAAATATACAACAATGGAGACTACATTACATATGTGTTGGGAAACGTCCCATGCTTCAAATCAGCTAGTGTCACTTCCAGGCATATTCCTATTGCTTCATTAATAAATACATCAATTTATATTCCTTGTTGGTCTTATGCATTTCTAGTTTGTCAAGGTATTTTCTACATATATTATCCTATTGTTAAAAGTACTTGAACTTTATGATTGGGTGTTGAAACAAGCATGGTAAAATATCTTGATATATAAGCAAACATATTCGGAATTATAATAGACAGACCAAGAATCATATCTGAAGTGCAAACAATGAGTAAAATAGTGGGGTTAGGAAGTGTTTGAAGGAAGTACAAAACCAAACAAGTGAACATATCAGGAGTAAAACTTAGCGAACTTTCCCTTTGTAGTAAGAAGGATATTACAATCTTGGAAATGATGATTACAGAAAAGCATCCAACAAGGCAGGAAAAAATAAACTCAACTTGTGTAGAAATGTGAGAGTGTGTATAGGTAAGAAACTTCCTTGAAAATGTTAGATGTACATGTAAGGAAATATAACCCAGAAAATAAGTATGTTGAATAGAAACTTCCCTGAAAATTTATGGATTCCAACTACGAATGCCTGTCTGAAAAAAATATACTGCTGGAACAAAATCATTGTCTCAAAAAAATCAAAGCAACAACCTAAACCGTTATACAAGAATTAAACAATAGAGAAGCAGTACCATCAGTGAAGTACAAACAACCTCACAAGCTCTTTGGTTGATAATGACAATCTTCTAGAAGAATAGTTGTCACTGGAGGCTAATACAATTATGCATTGTAATTATGCCAATTGATTATTGCATTAGATGAATGTTGATGTCATGCCAATAGGTATCCTATGATCATTTCATAGTGTTAGATTTTTATCATTCAAGCTAGCATTATCTTAGGATCTTTAACTGAGAGAATAACATGCACAACAATAAACACAAGAGATAAGAGACACAAAGAATTTTCCTCGGGGAAACCATAAAGGAGAAAACCCCGCAACTTCCTCAAAGATATAGTCAACACCAAAAGTAAAACTCAAAAACATAAAGATGATCTCCCGACAACAGTAGTCTCTCTCTCTGATCCCAACTTCTTCTCTCTCACTCATGCACCCCAGTGAGTGTGTGTGTGTGTGATAAATAGAGAGTCTCACTCTCTATTTATATTCTTTCATTCACTTAATGTCCACTCCAAGATGTCGGCCTCACTTAGTAATTACTTACTAGAGCCGACATCTCTAGGAGAGTCTAATAACCCTAGTGCCCCACAACTCGTGGGGACTTTTCCCCTTCAATCAACAAGGAGGGTTATCCTTAACACAATGGTGGGGACTATTGCCCCGACTTACAATAACTCTCCTAGGGAGGACTTCTCTAGGATAGTCTAATAACCCTGGGGCCCCACAACTGTGGGGACTTTAACCCTTGAACAATAGGAGGGTTACCCACAATGAATTGACATGACTTGTTTACATTATTGAATCTCCTAATAGGAACATTGGGGCATGAAATGACTCAAATACATTACAAACACTTCTTGGAATAAACATCGGGGTACAATATATGAAATATACAAGTGAATACATTCTGAAGTTACAAATACATCAACACTCCCTCTTAACTAGGAAGGTATTCTCTTGACACAATTTATCAGCACAAGTCTTCTTCTCTATATCATTTGGATCATCATTGAGTTCTCATCATCTTCATCTTCAAGTCATCTTTATCTTGATATGGATCATCACTTGATCTGGATCATCATCACTGGATCTGGATCATCGCTGGATCTAGATCATCTCTGATGGATCAGCATCACTGGATCTAGATCATCACTGCTAGATCTGGATCATCACTCGATTTGAATCATCAACCGATCTGGATCATCAATGAATCATCATCATCATTACTGCTTCTGCTATCTCAATCAAATGATGGTATCTCTTCATTCTTCTTGTCACAGGAAGTTCTACAGAGCCAACCCTTTTTCATGCTGGTTGTAGGCCTAGCCTCCATGTAGGTCTTCTTCAACGCTTATATATGACCCTAAGTCAGAATGGCCCACATAAAACTTACATATGACCTCATCTTGTCAAAAAGGCATGCCCAACACTCACATCTAACCTCATCTTGTCAAAAAGGCATAGCACTCACATCAGACCATGTGTAAACACATCACGCCATAATGGGTTAGCTCTTATATCCGACCATATGCGAACACACTGCATCGGAAGGGATTTGCACTTACATCCGACCATGTGCAAACACACCACATCGGAAGGGCTCTGCACTTACATTTGACCATGTGAGAGCACACCACATCGAAAGGGCTCTGCACTTACATCCGACCATGTGTGAACACACCACATTGGAAGGGATCTGCACTTACATATGACCATGTGTAAACACATCACACCAGAATGGCTCTCAGTCCCAGAATGAGGATTCCTAGTAACTAACCAGGTGCCTCCATTCTCCCAGAGAATGACATCTCAGCACCAAGCTGAGTATCTTGGTAACTAACGAGGTGCCTCCATTCCAAGAATGCAATTTAGCACTTATATCTGATCATGTAGGAACCAATCCTACAGTCACATCAAAATGGCTCAGCACTCATATCTGACATGGAAGGAACCAATCCTCTCACCATGATAGAATGGATCAGCCCTTGCATCTAAATATGGAAGGAACCTAATCCTTTCACCATGTCAGAATGGCTCACGGACTCATCATTTCCCCTTGGAGGGAAACTCGATCTGGAGAACCCCAAGCTTCTCCCTAAAGTACTCAAACTTCACTTTGGCCATTTCTAGCATAGAATAACATCAGGGCTGATTACGTTCAAGGATAACCTGCAAGCTTCGCCAGGACCAATTACATCTGAGGACAACCTACAGGTCTTTTTACATTTGAGCAACCTATGAGCTTTGTCAGGATTTATGCTTAGACAACCTGTCTCATCGACTATGCTAGAACTCCCTCTTTTGAGAGATCTCGATCTGTATCACATACTAGAGCTTCACTACTCCTCTCTATATCATACAAAAATGAAAGTCAGATCAAGAAAATCAAATAGTAGTTTTCAAAATAAACATACTACCTCTCAAATAGCAAGTGTCAACATCTTTTGCCTCACTTATACTCAGCGCCATGCAGGACTCCATCTTGCCAAACCAAGAGATCACACTTGATCCCATACTGAAGCAACACCCTGGAGTGCTCTTCCTATCAATGGCACTGCCTGCCCACTCTGAATCAACATAACCTTCCAGGTTAATCTTTTGATTCGCCTCATACTTGAGCCCATAATCAACTGTACCCTTCAGGTACCTCAGAATATGCTTTGTAGCAATCAGGTGAACATGTATTGGATCTGTCAAGAATTGGCTCATGGTGTTCACAACAAAGCAAATATCTGGTCTCATATTTTTTAGGTACATCAAGGACCCAATCATCTGATGATACATCATGACATCAACTGACTCTGATGAAGCAACACTCAGTAGCTTCAGGTTCGATGCCATAGATGTGTTCATGGCCTTGTAGTCCATCATATTGAACCTCTTCAGGATCTCTACTGCATACTTCCCCTTTACCAAGGAGATTCTGCCACAACTCCATGCCTAGAAAGTAGTGCATCTTATCCAAGTCCTTCATCTACAACTCGGAAGGAAGTCTCCTTCTTGTAACTTCTATCAGGAACAAGTCATCGACATATAACAGGAGCATCACTGGTCTTCCACCTTCAACCTTGAGGAAAAGGTTGGAATCCTCTTTACTCTCAGTAAATCCTAGAGTCACCAGTAAGCTATTCATCCTGTTGTACCATTTCAAACATCGGGATCTTCTATAATCACTCCCTCTGAAGTGAAGCATCATACTCCCTCTGTCTTTCGTACTCTATGCACTATTTTCATGAGAGGCCTTGTGCTACGAATCTTGCCTTATATCCCATGATGTTTCCATCTACTGCATGATGGAACTACAAACTTCCCTTCATGTATCGATACTGTATCCTAGACATCATTCTTCTTGAACTGGTATTCCCTTTCTTCTTGGTTACTTCTTTATAACTGGAAGGTTTTGCATCAATGATGTCATTGCATTCGTCATATTATTCTTCCTCTTGAACTGTCGTCACTTATTCTTCGGAACAAGTCTCATCCTTCTTTGCTTGTAGGCGATTATGTATGCAATCTTTCCTACAAGTAAAATGCATTTGTATGGTTAGAAACAATTCATAAGGCATATTCATAATGGCAAATTCTTATGCATAAATATATTATCATGCAACTATTTTAGCCAATACAACATTCATCCATATCTCACAGAAAATTTTCTAGATGCCTTCCATCTCCACCAGAGCAACATTGAGATTGTGCAGTAATCCAATATGTCAGCAAAGAGGTTTCATTCTAGATAAGTAGAAATGGAGAGTTGTATAGCACCATGAGCTACTTACCCATCACATGCATATTAGTAGTATACTATCATTAATGAAAACATTCTATCATGCATAATACATCAACTGAATATAGACAAATGCATAACAAAACAATATCATGAAATGACAATTGAATACTTATCTTTATTTGTTTCATGGGTAGACTCCTTCTTGAGCCTTCAGCTTTATCATATTCTTCATTCATAATAGCATCGTTTATTATCCAAATGCTAAGATGGGTAAGAGGTTCTTCAAGATTTGAGTCCTTCGTATTCCTCATCACTTGAGGGATCTTCTTTGGATGGTGAGAGCTTGATCTTCAGTTGCTCCCATCTTCTCTTCTCTTATTATGAGCCGAGCTTCTTCTTCTTCCGAGAGTCTGCTGAAAGTAATCACTTCCTTCTGGCACACATTCCTTGCATGAATGAATCCCATGATCCTGGGATGTCATTCAAGGTGGCTATCACTACTTATTCGTTCTCCACTTATTCTTCAACTCCTACAAGTTGTTCTTTGATTTGAGAGACCCATGTAAAGTATGACTGTATGGTCTCTGCATTCTAGATATTCACATTCTTCAACTGGTTTCTTAAGGTCATCTTCCGATTTATGTTCTTCCCTTCAAATAGCTTGGTCAAGGAATCAAACATCTATTTTGGTGTCTTTAGGGAAGACACTTGTGGTACAAGGTGATCCATGATTGAATCAATAATGATCTTCTTGGCCTTGACCAAGTTCTTCTTGTGTAATGATTTTAGCCTCATCTCCCTCTGGAGCTGGAGCCTCTCTACTTGTGTAGGTGTCCAATTCATTTTCTTCAGAGAGATCATATACTTCCATGCTTGGAAGTTGTCAACTTCACCAAGCTTGTCATCAAGCTAATGTGACAGATCACTTTGAAATGAGAACCTCAAATGAAAATAGCAATAGATTAGATCTAACAGATTTGAGGTGTCCATCCTGGTTCCGGAGTTGGTTGATCTAGGGTTTGTCGAAGAAACCCTAATTTTCAAAACTTGGAATCTTTCAAATATGATTGGATAGAAATATATACCTCTTCAAGGTGATATGTCCAATGTACTCCTTTTCTGAAAACAGTGGAGGGAAGCTCCCGGAACAGTAAGCCCTAGTTTTCCAATTTCTTCTGCAGAAATGCCTGCTACTTTTTCTATGGTATCTTTGCAATTACTATTCCTACGTGTCTAAAAATTTGCACTAAGGTATCCTCTCCTGTACCTATTCCAACACCATAGGTTTCATCAGAATTAGTTTTACAAATTTGGACTTGTGATTGTTTTCCCAAGGTGACCTGTTTCAATATTGTTCAACACAGCGAATTTGTACAGACTTCCACATGTCACTATTTAATCTTTGTAGTCTAAAACTTCTACCACAGAAATTACATTCCGTTCCCTTTCTAGAACATCTTCAAAAATTTCATTTGGACCTTTTTATCCCGAGATATAGCAATTCTCCCCAGGTGTCCTGTTTAGGGATGAATCCTGAAAGAGGCTCAAACCCTAACTTGAAGGGATCATATCTCCTAGAATATAGCGAATCTGAGGTTGAAAAGTGGATACAATATACATCCGTATTTTATATTCATCCTGTGAAAGTTTTCACTCCTGATCCTTCTCCAATCCCGAGATATAGCGAACGTACCAAAACTTATCAGTTTTAGTATTTTAGGGTTTTTTCAAGTCAGGGTCAAACTAGGGTTTGAATTTCCTGGAGTTATACCCAACCAAAAATATGGACCCGGGTCTCTAAACTTTGTTTTTGATGAGGAGAGAAATCCTATGCCAGGCTCACTCAAAAATTCCTCTTCTGTAAGAAGCCCTAATTTCCCGCACCAAAAACTGAAAATGCTCAGAATTGAATTCCGCTTCGACCTTCAATGGAGAGTCATCCTAGCATACTTTTGCTGATGGATTGTGGAGAGAGACTCAAAAATTAAGAAGTCCTATCTTTTGCAGCTGCACAATGTCTTCTTCTCAGGTTAGATCTGATACCATGTTAGATTTTTATCATTCAAGCTAGAATTATCTTAGGATCTTTAACTAAGAGAATAACATGCAGAGAAATAAACACAAGAGACAAGAGACACAAAGAATTTTCCTTAGGGAAACCATAAAGGAGAAAACCCCACAACTTCCTTAGAGATAGAATCAACACCAAAAGTAAAACCCAAAAATATAAAGATGATCTCTCGATAATAGTAGTCTCTCTCTCTCTGATCCCACCTTCTTCTCTCTCACTCATGCGCCCCAATGAGTGAGTGTGTGTGTGATAAATAGAGAGTCTCACTCTCTATTTATATTCTTTCATTCACTTAATGTCCACTCCAACATGTCGGCCTCACTTAGCAATTACTTACTAGAGTTGACATCTCTAGGAGAGCCTAATAACCCTAGTGCCCCACAACTTGTGGGGACTTTTCCCCTTCGATCAACAAGGAGGGTTATCCTTAGCACAACGATGGGGACTATTACCCCGACTTACAATAACTCTCCTAGGGCCGACTTCTATAGGATAGTCTAATAACCCTAGGGCCCCAAAACTGTGGGGACTTTAACCCTTGAACAATAGGAGGGTTACCCACAATGAATTAACATGACTTGTTTACATCATTGAATCTCCCGATAGGAACATCAGGGCATGAAATGACTCAAATACATTATATACACTTCTCGGAATAAACATCGGGGTACAATATATGAAATATACAAGTGAATACATTCTGAAGTTACAAATACATCAACACATAGGAACCTAGTGCATAGACCATTTCCCTCTTCTCTTAGATATATAGAACTCATTTATTTTTTTGAATAATGATAAGTATTTAGAAAGAAAATATGCAATCATCATAAAAGAATCAAGATTTGAAAAAGTGAAGACAATTAATTCATGCAACTAAAATGTAATAAAAATATCTTTTCTCAAACCCTGAATCAATGGAAATCGACTAAAACCAATCTTGATTCAATCTACAACAAATGGCTAAATCAAGAATCAAATGAGAACTAGAAGCATTCAAGGGACTAACACAATATTTAACCAAAATACACAAACTTCAAAAAGTGACAAAATGCTTCAAACAAAAGCAATAAACAAACCATAAAAATTGGTTAAGATATTCCTGTTAAACACCAACATGGTTTCATGTACTTGAATGAACTCATTATTTCTTAGTGAAAGTGTTGTCAAATTAGTTATTTATCCTTTAATGTTAGGACACTATCTATGTGAAGAGATAGCTCCTAGGCCTAGCTTTCTCAAATCCCACCGTTACTTCCTGTCACATACAAGAAAGAGACAATGTAAGAGATAAATATCAAAACATCAATATTAAAATAAGATGCATGAAGGTAATGTAGCTCAAATCATCAATGTTACAACAAAAAAGTACAATGTAGAATCTATTTTTACCTAAAACATGACCTCGAGTTCACATATACTGATCACTAGCAAGGGTACATGGAACACCTAGACAAAAATAAGACTCAAGAGTCCTTAATGTGTATTAGATCATATACAATCTTAGGTGAAATTTCTTTTCCAATTCACATTCTAGGCCTCATCCTCATTTTCGACATTCTGAACATGACTTTCTCCAGATGAATTGTCATTATGATCATCCAAAACATTATGTTCCACATCAAGTTCATTAGAGATATTTGTTATATTGTTTTCTCCCCTTCTTTCATGATCCGATCGCCAGAGAGCTAATGCTCTTTCATATGGAAAATTGTCAACTTCATACTTTGTTACATATAATATTAAACATGTATCGACATTTTTTATCAAGATTGTTCCTCAACTTTGACTTCAAGCATGTCAGTTCACTAAACATTCTCTCATCCTCCACTGATCCCAAAATCAACGTTTGACATAAATCTGCTAATTTGAAATATTCTGACATTCTTTTCCGTACCATTTCGCTACCACTGATCTTAGTCCATAATCTTGTAATTACACCATATTCTTTACTTTTAGATGTTGAAAATTGGTCCTACGTTGTTCTACCAAAGAATTCAGCTTGATCTATCATTTTTTTCGATCTAAAATACCTTGAATATGTTATCCTTGTATCTCGGCCTCTCGTCAAAATTGGCTCTGCAAAATATTGATTTTCTTTATAAATTCATCCTATACAGTTTTTAAACCTCGACTATGGTCCCAATATTGAGGGTATACTATAGAAATGGCCTCCAACAATTCATCTCAAGGAAACCGTTCTCTTATCTCTGATGATAGTGGTTTTGCAATTTCTTTCAAGTTGTGTCTCACTGAAATTACAACATCGTGAAATCGTTCTCTTGAGACGGCCCACTGTTTGGTGGATCTTCCTATCTTTTCATTATAATAAAAGGGAATCATATGCCCATGAACTTCCATACATAGCATCCCTTTTTCATCAAACTTTAAAAAAAAATCATCATTTTCTATATTGATTATCTTCCTCCAATTTGTAAATGCTAAATTTGTAAAAGAATCTGCCATAATATACAAATTATCCAATGCAAGACATGTTAATTTTCTTGCTCTTATGTATTAAGCTATATACATTGTGCGACTCTGAGCCATCTTCAGAAGGTTATTCATTTCATGATGCATAGGAAGAATTCCACCCAATGTTAACAATGTCTCTATATCAGTTAGTAGAAATAGAAGAGTTTGAGCTTTTTCTACACTTAAGCGATGCTCATACATCACCCATACCAAGGATGCATATTCATTGAATATTATTTCAGCTGGTCCCTTTAATGATATCCATCTTGTATCAACATCTTCTAAGATTTTTTTTTCCATTTGTAACACCATCAGAAGAAAAAAAATTTAAACTCTAAAAATCGTTTGGGACTCCGACAAAAGTATGCATGAACCTCACGTACAAGATATTCAACCTTTGAAACCAATGAAAAGTTTTTCACTATTTTAAATGTAAGATTCATCATGTGAACCATACAATGAATACTAAGCATATATGGTGAAGCCATGAGTTGCAGTCTAGCATAAAGGCCATTCCGTTGTCCTTGCATTACTGATGCTCCATCTGCTCCAACACATACTAACTTTTTTGCAATCATGGAATGATTCATACCCCCAATTTCCTTCAAACTATCAATAACAAGTTCATAAATATTTTCTGTTGTAGAACTTTTGGTCATTTTATGAATTCCAAGTAGATAGGAATGCCCAATATGGTCATTTACCATATAAATGCTCATGCAAATCCATGAAGTATTATCAATAGTTGTAACTTCATCCAAAGATAGTGACAAAAATGTAGCATTTGCAATCTTCTCTTTCATATCGTCCTTTTCTACTTGAGCTAGATATTTTCTCCATTCCAAACCACTTGATACAGACCAATGAGAAGATCAAAAATTTGGAACTTGAATAAAAGATAGATATTGTTCGGGTACATAGGGTACTCCCAAAATACCAAATACCTTTAGCAACTGATTCACACAAATAGATCACAGATCAACACACCGATGTTTGTCACGTGATTAAAACCCTCGAGAGGGAAACAGTCCACGGCCCCAGCCAAATAGCTACTTGGAGCAATTTATTATGCAAAAGAAAGAAAGTTACATGAGCTTCTCATAATCGATCAACTAGCCAAGGACCCTATATGCTCTTTAAATAGAGATCATAGACCAATCAGGTGTTAAGCAATGGATCAATGGTAGGTATGATCTAAGAGAAGTTGAACTATTGAATCACTATATGTCTAGAACATATCATGACTGTCGGATTAGAATATTTACAAATGCATACTAATGCATACTAAAGAAGCACACTTTTACCTAACAGATATATTACACAAGTTGATCTTAACTAACTCTTAAGTGTCTAAATATCCTAACATCCCCCCTTAAGAACAACGTGGGATGGGATTGAAGGATTTACAAAAGTGACACTATTAGGAGAAGGAAGGAGGAATTAGAGCCTATCCCCCCTTAAGGACACATTCCTAAACTCCTAACATAGATCGAAGTTTAGAAAACTTCACTTCTGTAAGAGACTTGGTGAAGATGTCTGCAACTTGATCATTTGTAGGGAAATAGAGCATTTCAAGAACACGATCATGAACAAGATTTATGATGAAGTGCATGTGTAGCTCAATGTGTTTGCTGCGCTGATGTAGAACTGGATCTTTGCCAAGATTGATGGCACTTTGATTGTTGCACCAAAGTGGAGTAGGCTACTGCTGCTCGAATCCAAACTCTTAAAGGATCTGTCGAAGCCATAAAGCTTCCTGACTTGCATTAACTACAACTCGATATTTTGATTCTGCTAAAGAAAGAGCAAGTGCTTATTGTTTCTTACAAGCCCAAGTGATAGGTCCATATCCCAGACTAAAAACATAACCTGCAGTAGACTTTCGATCATTAGGATCACCGGCCCAATCTGAATCAATGAAACCAACCAGCAAAGGTTTCTCCCCTGTACTGTAATGAATCCCAAACTGAATTGTACCTCGAATATATCGAAGTATTCTTTTTGCTGCTTTCTAGTGAATTTCATGAGGAGTTTTCATATAACGAGCAACACGACCAATGGAAAAGGAAAGGTCAGGATGGGAATGAGTCAAGTATAAAAGACTACCAACAAGCTGATGATACAAGGTGACATCTACTTCAGGGGAAGTACAAGTGGCATAAAGTTTGACTCCAGACTGGAAGGGAAAAGCCTGCTGGTTTAAAATATTCCATGTGGGAGCAACGAAGAAGGTCATAAGCATACTTAGACTGGGAAAGAAAGATTCCTTCTTTGGTTTGCAAGACTTGGAGACAAAGAAAATAATGCAAATGTCCTAACTCTGACATTTCAAAATTTTGCTTAAGACTGGATTTCACATGGGTTATAAGTTTAGGGTCACTACCAGTAAGGATAAGATCATCAACATAAAGAACAAGTATGATGAGATGGTTTCCTACTTTCTTGGTATAGACATTGGGGTCAGAATGGCATCTAGAAAAACCAGTGTCAAGGAGAAAGTTATCCATTTTGGCATACCAAGCTCTAGGAGCTTGCTTAAGGCCATATAAGGATTTCTTAACAAGACAGACAAGGCTAGGGTTATCTTGAACATATCCAGGAGGTTGTTCCATGTAAATTTCCTCATGTAAATCACCATGTAAAAAGGCAGAATTGACATCCATTTGATGGACTTCCCAGTTATGTAAGGCTGCAAGGGAAATAACAAGGCAGATGGAATTCATTTTTGCGACAGGAGCAAAGGTTTCATTGTAGTCAATCCCTTCAACTTGGGAAAAACCTTTGGCAACTAATATTTCCTTAAGTCTTTCAACACTTCCATCTGATGCATACTTAGGTCTGTAGACCCATTTACATCTCACAAGTTTTCTTCTTTTTGGAAGAGGAACAAGATCCCAAGTTTCGTTCGCCATTAATGAACGATATTCTTCATCCATAGCTGCATCCCAATCTGGATTTCCTGAAGCTTCTGCAAAAGTTTCTGGATCATGATTCTTGGAAACTTGAGCCAAAAGAGAAGAAGCTTGCTAAAACTGAGAACATGTTCGACATTGATCTCTAGGATCATTGGCAAGATCATCAGCTACTTCACATGTTGAATGGACCCATCAAGAAAGTATTGGTGTTGGTGCAATTGGAGGAACATGAGCAGGCGGAGGTGGATTTTCATCCTCACTGTCATCATCAGAAATTGGAGTTGGAAACCTGTCAAGGAATTTGGAAGAAGAAGAATAAGAAGAAGGCACAATCGTCGAATCAATCTCGTAGGCCAAAGATGGCACACCCGCCAAGTTAGGCTCACAGGCCAAGAGATTTTCATCAAATTTAACATATCTTCTAATGATTATATCATGTGAATGGGGTTGAAGAAGTATATAACCTTTTACATCTTCATAATATCCAACAAATATGCACTTTTCATTTTTAGGCTGCTCATCCGGAATGTGAGCCCATGCTTCACAACCAAACACACGAAAGTGACTTACATCTAGTTTAATTTTACTCCATGCTTCTTCCAGTGTTATACCTTGTAAAACTTTAGTGGGTGTGCGATTAAATATGTAATTTGCACAATTTATGGCCTCAGCCCATATTGAAGACTCAGTCCCTTAGATTGGATCATATAATTAGCCATTTCTTTTAAAGTGCGGTTCTTCCGTTCAGCTACACCATTTTGTTGTGGTCTATATGGAACAATGTGCTGTTGTTGGATTCTGTGTTCAGTGCAGAAAGTAGTGAACTTGTTGTTAACATATTCTCCTCCATTGTCAGATCTTAACTTAATAATTTGATGACTAGATTGTTTTTCAACAAGGGCCTTGTAGGCCAAGAACGTGTTAAATACTTTTCTCTTAAGTTTTAGGAAGTAAACCCAAGTGCGTCTGGAGTAGTCATCAATGAAAGTTAAGAAATATTTGAAACTAGAAAAGGATGCAGATGGAAGAGGACCACACAATTCACTATGCACAAGCTCCAAAGGAACCAAGGCGTGCCAAGATGCATGTTTGTCAAAACTGTCCCGATGATGTTTTTCGAGTACACAACCAGAACAAACACCATCCTTGCAAGATACCATCAAAAGACCATTCACCATATTGTCTTTACATATTTGTTGCAATGAGGGATAATTTAAGTGACCAAATCGCTCATGTCAAAGTTTGCTCAAGTGATCACTATGAGTAACAAAAAATGAAGGAAAATGTGATGACCCAAAGTTGATAAATTTGTACAACCTAGTAATATCATCAACAGTTCTAGTAGTAAGGACATTTTGAGGATTTTTAAAATCCTTGATTAAAACTTGGTGAGGTGTAAACGTCACAGTTTTACCTTTACCCGAATGAGTAATTTGATAGATTAATAACAAATTGCAGAAAATTTTTGGAACACAAACACATAGTACATCACTGAAATGACCATTTTTTACTGGAACTGTTCCAGATCCTACAACACTTAGATATCTATCATCACCAACAAATATTTGTTTGATGTTACATTCATGCATAGTAGAAAAGATGGCTTGATCCTTATCCATATGATAAGATGCTCCAGAATCAATGAGCCATTCATTTGAAGTAGAAGAAGAAGATGCAGTATAAGAGTAACTAGAAGCACAAAGTGCATGTCCATGAGAGTTAGATTCTGAAGACCAATCTAGGCTGATGTGGTACTTCTTCATTGCTGCTTCCAAGGCTGCCATCTTCTTAAAACACTTAGATTCATCATGATTATCTTTCCCACAAAAATTGCAATGACGCTCAGTCTTCTTTCCTTTTTGCTTGGATCCTTTGTCATTTTTTAAATAAGGAGATGACTGAGAGGGTTTGGGACCCTTTTTGTTTGGCTTATTATTATGAAAATTTTGTTTCTTGGGAGGTTTGGACTTTTCTTTCTCTTGGGATAATAAGGCTTTCCCAGATGTATCTACATTGTTAATTATCCCAAGATGAATGAGCTTATCTTTCTCTCTAATTAAGGAATCACAAAAGGATTCAAGACTAGGATCTTGATAGTTAGCTACAGTCAAGGATTCTTTCAATGAGTAGAATGCAGATACAAAAATAGAATATGCAGGTCCAAGTTTGGAAAGAATATGATAAATACATTGTTTGTCTTCTTTCTTAATCTTGCATTCTGCACATAAGAGTCTAAGAGTTTTATACTTAGATAAATAGTCTCGAATGCATGAAAAATCATTTGGATGCAAGGAAATCAACTCATTCTCAAGTTGATGACCTCAAATTTCATTGTGTTTACCAAACACAGATTCCAATTTTTCCCAAGCTAAATCAGGTTCATCAATTCTAGATATGTGGAATCGCAAATAAGTAGAGATTGAAATCCCAATAAATCCATGAGCTTCATCACATCTATTTTCCCATTTAATTTTCTTATCATCATCAGTGGGTTATGTTTCTTCCCCTGAGGTTATCCTGAAAAGTCCCCTACTTCGCAGAACATCCTCCATACGAGATTTCCATGAGAAATAGTTAGAACTTGTAAGTATAATATCACAAGGGGTGGCCATGCTGTAAAATAATGGCTGAAAGAACATAAAATAACTGTTTGGATGCAAAGAGTTCGAAAAAATATGCGGTTTTAAAAAAAATGGCACTGAAAACTGATTCTGGAGGATGAAGTTATGCTTGATCAAAGAAAATGTTGAAGATGTCCCCAATAGTGACGTGGCAGATATTAACTTGACCAACTAAAAAAAAGAACCCCCCTCTTCCCAAGATCAACATTTGACAATCACTTTAAATTAAAGTTGCTTTGAAGTGAATCACTTTTGTAGAATAAGTGATATTCACTTTTACAATAATGTTACTTTTAAATAGTGCGGCAATAAATTAAAAGACTTAAGTGACTCACTTTTTATTTTATTTTATTTATGTGAGATGCACTTTTACAATAAATTAACTTGAAAATAGAAATTGCATGCACTAAAAAGTAGCTTAATAAAACTTGAACTCAAGACCTATTAAGGAATAAAACAACTTTGGACCAAATGAGATAAGTTTAAAATGTACGTAAAAGAATGGAAAGAGGAAGGATTTTTTTTTTACTCTTCTCTTTCGTTCTCCGTGCTTGCCTTTTTTCTTGCAAATCACAAAAAAAAACGAAAAAAAAAAAATTCCACAAAAAAGGGTTAGATCTTGGTCAGCTTACCCGAAAAGTCTACGTTTTCAAGTTTTCTCAATGTATCTGATTTTTCGTGATCGCACAAGATGCACAACAAATAGCATATGTAGCCGAGAAGACAAGAAAAAAACTTTCCCTTTCTGTTTTTGATTCGCTGCGATCGCGCAAGGTGCATGGCAAAGAGCATACGCAACTAGGGAAGGCAATAGCCCAGTACTAAAATAGTAAATATCTAGTAATAAAACTGATAAAATATGAGAGATTAAAGAAAAAATAAAACAAATCCATCACTGTAACATTATACCTTCAGATTTGCCGAAATGGGTGTTTCTGGAAAAAACGAAAATAGTTTTCAGTCAAATGAAAGCTATTTCTCAATGGAAACGACACTCCAGACACAATGGAAAAACTCCCACAGGACACAAATGCACAAAAAATCTAGAACCAGAAACCCTTTCAAAGTTTTGGCAACACCGATTTGATCAAAACTGAAAGCGGCTCTTCATAAACACTCTGATACCATGTTCGCGTACATAGGGTACTCCCAAAAGACTGAACACCTTGAGCAACCGCTTTGATCACAAATCAACACACCGAATTTTGTCACGTGGTTAAAACCCTCAAGAGGGAAACAGTCCATGGCCCCAGCCAAATAGCTATTTGGAGCAATTTATTATGCAAAAGAAAGAAAGTTACATGAGCTTCTCATAATCAATCAACTAGCTAAGGATCCTCTATGCTCTTTAAATAGAGATCATAGACCAATCGGTTGTTAAGCCATGGATCAATGGTATGTATGATCTAAGACAAGTTGAACCGTCGGATCACTCTATGTCTAGAATATATCGTGACCATCGGATTAGAATATTTACAAATGCATACTAATGCATACTAAAGAAACACACTTTTACCTAACGGATATATTACACAAGTTTATCTTAACTAACTCCTAAGTGTCTAAATATCCTAACAGATATTTCGTCATTTTTGGATAATCTGTCAGGACAACCATTGCATAGGAGGTGAAATACAATGCTTAATTGTATTGTCTTTGATAACAAATTTGTTTCCATCATCTTTCCAAATTGAGATGTGATGGTTCCTCCAATTTCCTCGAGTTTTTTCTTATTTAGTAAGAATTTATTATATTCCACTTCAAATTGGAGATGTCGACATTCACTAATAGATTTCCATCTGCCATTAGATTTATTCTCATCATTTGTAGTTTTCTTATCATACACCTTCCCAACATGCTTCTTGATTATATCTAACTTCATCTGCAATTTCACTACCTTGTGAAGTTTCCAACTACATTAAATGCATTTAACTTCTCGTGAGGTCTCATTCTCATTTGTTGGAGGTATTGGTTCAATACATGGGTATCTTGAGACCCAATCAAATTTGAATTTTTTTCCTACGTCCAATTGGCCCTTTTTCTTTTTCCATGAATGCACTATGTCACCTTGCAATGAAAAATATTCAACATTTGAACTACCAATCTCAAATGGAATGCATTTGTCTCACTTTGATCATTAGAGGAATATATTCTACCATCCATTGTCTGGGTTGGAGATGCATTCTCAAAAGTGTTGACATCTCTCTCATAGATACCTTTCTCAAGAGAGCTTTAAGCATGAATAAGATGTGGATTATTGGATTGATGCTTTTGAAAATATGATATTACATCCTTTTGTTTTGATGTTTTATTTTTCTTTCCACAATCCATGTTTGACATCTTACTTAATATTCCAAAATTGAAATTCCAAATCGATATAGAAACCAGAAGTGAATCCTACATGAGAAAAATGATATAAAATTAATACAATGGAACATTATCAATTTATATTGACCTGACTTACAATGAGTGTTTACATTGACTCTTTCAAAGAATTTTAATTGACTCTTTCATTGACTCTTTCCCCGAAGGAGGTATAACACTAATACAACTGGAAGGTGTTAATGAAACACAACTGCACTGACTAGATTCAGGGCAAGTGGGGACTCCACTTGTTATCTTGTCCCTTAATGGTCCAACGCACATGTGCAGACCTGAATCTTGACAAATCGATAAACTAATAGAATTAGAAATTATGCTCGATCTTGGCCTCCAATAGCCTATTGAGGTCATTATTGTGTTCAAATCACGCAAATCACTTCAATGTGAGACACATTTCATATCATGAAAAGTTTTATATTGAAAGAAAAGGTCTAACTTTATGTAGACCTAAGTGTTTCTATTATCACTTTTCTATGCAATTTACATGACATTTACCTCAAAGTGAAATTGACATTGGTAAATCAATCTAATCTTGAAACCCAAAGAGAATAGGTATTGCAACATATTGGATAAAGAAATCAAGATCAAAATAATTTACAAGCAAAGAAAGCCAAATCAAAATCAATATGGTTTACAAGAAAGGAAAGCCTAGATTATGACAATGGCATGCCTATGTACTATGGTGGTAAGAAGATCACAAGTAAAGAAATTCAATGAAAGTGAATATTTTATAATCAATGAAGACATTATCATTTTAAGTACAAATCAACAAGCTCAAAATACAACATTTTTGTTTGAAAAAAAGATGGAGGTCTCTACACATGAGAAGAAGATTGATATACCATATATATCCACATTATTCTTTTGGAAAACAATCCACAGAATTCAAACAAGAATGACATACATCATGCCGTCAAATCCCAACATTCATGACATACACATATGTAGACTTTGTTCTGTGTAACATAAAGGATCATTGCCTTAGATGATGAAAAATGTCTCCTATGGTGTGTACTGAATAGGTATATAATTCCCCATTTTTGACACAATTTCTATAATTTCTTATTCACCAACTTGAAATAATAAGAATTGACATCACATCAATGAAGAAATGAATAATATATCAATGAATTCTAATCCCAAGTTGTACAACTTGCAAATGATCCTTCTTATATTTATCCAAAATGGTTAGCTTTTCAAAGATCCACTAAATGAATCTATGTATTTAGCATAACCTATCCTTTCCAATAAGGAAACTGAGATGCTATATCTTCATCAAAACACATTAGATATAACACTTATCCTTCATATTTTCTTTGTTATACAAAGCTAACAATGTATAGAAATTAGAGTAACAATGTCGAGCATAATATCAATCACTATACATAACATAGATTCTATACGTATAACCCCTTCAGCATCTGCACACAAAATTCTCATGTTTATAGATTCCCATTAATTATATGCATTTCGATTGCTAAAATCAAATTCAATTCCATATAAGATAAATATTTACACAGATGACTTACTCTTCCATTAGATTGAAACAAGCTAATAGATTCTATTTTCACTGTTGTTCAACTCAAAGACTTCATATAGAAAATCACTCTGTTTCTTATTTAATTTTCTGACCTTGTCATACAATGTAGAGATCGGGCCTATCATATTTACTTTAATATCCAGGCATGAATAACAACAACAAACACTCTTAAACCCCTAATTCTAGGCCCTTTCTAGGCACAAAAACATTGAAAAGAGATCTGTAGCAACTTTGGGAATCATTCATGAGGTAAACACTCTTCATCTTGGGTTTTGAGTTTAAATCCACCATAAAAAATTCCCTAGTACTCAAATATAGGCACCTTTTAGGAAGTTTTGAGCACAAATAGTGGTCAAAAGTCATATTGCAGCCACCGAAAGCAATGACCAGAAGGCTATAGCAAATTCTAGGTTGAGATTGAAAGTAGAAGTACCATCAAAACCCAACTTCGAGAATAAACAACAATAAAAATCATCTAAACTTTAAGTATGGCTAGTTCTGAGTTTTATGGTACAAGAGGACCCTTATGATGGAAATGAAATTAAAAACGAGTACACAAACAATAGAAGGTGCCACCATAATCTTATCATAACAACCTCTCTCTTATTGGATTCTCACATGCTATAGATTTGTTTCAAGCCTTAGATTTCACTATTCAACTATAGAAGGTGCATGGTCATGCTATGCTCGAACGTTGTTATATGCATACACAAAATGATGTCCAAAGTATTATTGTCACCCATTGTATCATGTTATTTCTACCCAGAACTTCATTGTTTGACTAGTAGAATTGTTGTTAACTTGCTAGTGCTTCTGCATGTTGTCACCAGTATAGCAAGTCAAATCCTTCATACAATCATAACAAAACCTACTTAGTTTTGGAACTGTTAGGATAGAAAAAATATGCTAAGTTCTAGGTCTAATATTCCTTATCAATATAGCAGTAATTACCCCTGTCATCCAAGCTTTCAAGGTACAAGGTCTAGTGAAGGAATCACTAGGATTACCCTCATCAAAATTAGGGATAACATTACTGATATATACATTAGAGAGAATTTGAGGTAAAAAATGGGCCTCCTAAGAGATGTACTACAAAAATATAAGATATATTAAAATATTATGAGTTAGGAGTTTTATGGGGTAGGTATATATGACAACTCATCTCTTACACTACTTTTTATGCACAATATAAATAACCATGGTTAAGTTACTTTTCTAAATTGACTATAAAAAAATTTAATAAAATAACTCTATAATGATGTGACTAAGATTCATTGTAAATTCCCAAAAAATTATTGTCCTTTAGCATTTATTTGTATTGAACTTGTAAATAAAATTAAACAAAAATGAATTTAATTTATATGCATAACTAACATATTTTTTTTCATATAAATATCATTCTTGAATTTAATTTATTTTAAAAGTACAAGATTTTATATATATATATATATATATATTAGTTTGACATTATGATATTAAATACAATTGAGTGAATATATAATTTAAAATTAAAAAACATGAAAATGACAAAATATTATTTTATAAAAAAATGTGAAAAGACATTTTTATGAATTATGAGTACTTTACTTGAAAATGACAATAATATTATTTTATGAGAAAGTGAATTGTGAGTACTTTACTTGAAAATAACAATAATATTATTTTATGAGAAAGTGTGAAATGACTTTTATTGTGAGTACTTCACTTTATGACTTAAAAGTACTTGTACCACTACCTTGGTTAACTATGGGTTTTCATCCACCATAGAAAATGTGACAAATAAGCATTCTTAACTCATGCAATGCCACCTCAACCATGGGGGATGATGTCATATACTAGAATGTAATTGGTTGATTTTTATAGTACATTTTGGTCCTTTTGAGGCCCATTTTTGACCTCAAATTCTCTCTGATGCCTTTTCTATTGGTGGATAAGATAGAACTATTGGATATTATACTATATATACTTCTATCTTACAGCTATAGATGTTGTTCATACTACTTGTGGTGCTATTGGTAATTCTACATGATATGGTACTAGATACACCACTAGATATGGATATGAATGAGAAACAACTTGTTTTACAACCCTAGTTTATGCCACCTATAGGGTTGGATGTCATGCCCCTTTCTGTAATGATGTGAGAGATGATAGTCCCTTCGCTGAGGGTTCTTGGTCCAAGTGAGAAATGGTGAAACAGTACCTAGACATGTATTTTATGTTTCTGCTCTTTATTATTCTGCATAGTAAAAAATGGCTTCATCATGGGACCAAGTAGCTTGTGTTGACCAGCCAAACCTCTGTGAGAATATGGATGCCAAATAAGCACATAGTTATGTTTGAGTCTTGGGCTTTGTCACCTCAAAATCAAAATCAGGAGTGGAAAGAAGGTTCTGAACTTACTATAATTAAGTGTGCTAAATTACAAGTTACTTTTATTTCACAAGAGGTAGAATTCTTGTCGTATTGGACTGGCTTTACACAACAGGATTTGAACCCGAAATCCGATGACATCCGATGTATCGTATGGATGTGTCGGACATCAATGATGAAAAGTATTGATCCTTTTGAATTATTTTAGTGTCGTCGAATTTCAGACATCGTAGGTGTAGATTTTTCGACGGAGATGTCGTCGAAAAATGTGCGGATTTTTGACACTAGTTCATAGGTTTTTCGACGGATATGTCGTCGGATTTCTGACACTAGTTCGTACGAAATTAGATGGCCTTGGCATAGGAAATTCGACAGCCTTGGTGTAGGAAATTCTAATGCCTTATCATAGGAAATTTGATGGCCTTTCTGTAGGAAATGCGACGGCCTTGTTTTAGGAAATTCGATGGCCTTGTCATAGGAAATTCGATGGCCTTGTTGTAGGAAATTCGATGACAGTTCATTTGAAATTCGACA
Source organism: Pseudotsuga menziesii (assembly GCA_001517045.1). Lineage (NCBI taxonomy): Eukaryota > Viridiplantae > Streptophyta > Pinopsida > Pinales > Pinaceae > Pseudotsuga > Pseudotsuga menziesii. Next base: position 50,152 of record LPNX010750535.1, read on the forward strand.
ACTATTGTCATCATAAAGGGTTTAAAGGTTTATGAACTATAGGGGTTTAATTATTAGAGTTATAATAGCTATGTTGGAGTTTATAGTGGCTATGTGTCAAGAGTTATAAGATTTAAGGGTTATGAGTGAGTAATAAAATTTTGAGGTTATACATATTAAGGATTATAATAAGTGGGTTATAGTATAGGCTAATATAAGTGTTAGGGATATATAGGGGTTATATGGATTAGAGATTAGGGGTCATATGGGCTCACAACCCTCACCAATCACTTCTAGTTATAAGATAAAATCCCTCTCCTATAAGATCAATACCTGTTAAAACCTTTGTATCGACTCCTTTGTATGGGGTAATTCCCACACTTGCACATATTGAGATCTTATCAACTAAGCATAATTAGAGGCATAACTTGTTACATTTGGAAGAACATCCCCCCTCGTATTAGGATTTAGAATAAAGACTCATTAAACTAATACATTTTTATGGGGATTACAAACATTAATCATAAAAAATCTGTATAGATATTTTTATTTTGTGCTTATTAATTCTAACTATTATAAGAATAACAATTTAGATCAAATTTGTCCTTATAATGGCTTAGAACATTATATTTCTAGTTTTAGAACATTAGGAAATTTTGTTTGGTTTTGACATCTTAAATGACCATTGACAAAAAATATTGGGTCATAGACCTTAAATTGTAACTCTCAATTTTGTCACACATAGTAATCCCATAGATAATTCTCATAGCCAAAAGTACATAATCTTCAAGAAAAATAAACCTTGAAAATAATTGTAAATCAATAAACCTTGTGGCCCAACTATGTGCCTATGCATGTGGTGAGGTTGATTCCTTGATGATGCGATGCAGTATGCGCTAATGTGTTAGATCACACTATAATAAACTTAATATTCTTATGACCATGACAAAGGAAATTTAGGTGCTTAAATTTTTCTTTGTTACACAATAGTTAGTTTCCATTTACACCACTTTTCATTTACTTTCTGTTTGTATCGTCACCATCATCCTCATCCTCATCATCACTATTTTTATCATCATCATAGTCATCGTTGTCATCATTGTCATGATGATCATGATCATGATAATGATGATCCTGTCAGTGATCGATGGCATATGATTTATTCATGCATTTCATGCACAAAGATACATCAAACAACTTATCTATAACCTTCCACTCTCAAAATCCCTAAATTCAGAATACGACACACACAAATCTATCAACCATTAACAAAGGTTAATCAAGCATTCAACTCATAAAATCGTACACTCAGACAAAGTTGCAATTACACATATATATGAAAAAATATTCTTTCCTTTACTCAATATAAGGAATTTGTACATTCACAATTATCTTAGAACATGCGTTCTATTCCTCTTAGGTTTGGTACAACCCTGACCAGCTATCTTTCCTTGGCCTGATTTCTCCTTGATTGACCACACTCTTAGCCAGATTTACATTGTTTAGTTACTCCTAGCCTCCCTTTATTCTCCTTTTGGACTCTTCTGGCTATCTCTATGCCTCTTAGGCTCACATACATATATACAATCAAATTCATGAGCTAATTCTGGTTCAGATCCTCAAGACACTCAACCATGCTCCTAATTCATAGTAACTGAAACCTAATTTTAACATAATCAACCCTATCTCAATGACTCGCTCATGAGAGCCTTGACCTTTATCTAATGCTACCATTTGACATGGGTTTAGTTACATAACTCATTTAATGAGTCATCACTCACTTAGTAACTCATCACCTATCTAGAAGAACACTTGTAAATCAAACATATTTACAATATTAAATTAAAGAACCATTTATTCACAAAAATGAAGACCCCTTTTAGGTATGGTCCAAACATTGAACTTGTACTAGGGTGGAAAGTAGGATGCTCCTACATTGAACTCCCCAGGTGTTATAGATCAAAATGACACATCTCTTCCTATGACCACTTTCCCATGATTTCGTTGCATGTCGACACTTCCATGACAACACTTCATGAAAGTCACTGAAAAAACACCTAACTTAAAGGACCCATATCCGAAGTTATGTAACTCTGTTTAACCTCTTGTCTACACCGTTGGAAAGGTATTTGAGTCAACTAAACTTTCCACAAGACACCAAAGTCTAAAAATCCTCAAAACTACCCTAAAAATGATATTTTTTTATGTACACGTGAGTTTTCCTTAAGAAAACCCGCGTGTTCCACTTTTTACACGTGACTTGTTCCATATAATACTCATGTATTCCCTAAATACGTGACTATTTTCATTAAAACACGCATGTCATACACAACTATTTGCATTGCAACCCGCGTTTATCCCCTGAACACTCGTCTAATGTCTCAGAAACCCGCATGTTCGTCCTATAGATGTAAAAAAAAAGAAGTTTCTTGGAGTTTGGGTAGTTTGGGTGGTTATGCAACTCACTTCTTCAGTTGTAACTAATTTTCATTCGACCCTATCTCTTCAGAAGGATATAAATAGAGGTAGGGAGGTCCATGAGAAGAGACTTGAACTTTTGCATTGTCATGGTGTAGGAATTGGGACTCTCTTTGCCCCCAACTTTTCTGTAGGCTTTCTCCTTGTGTTTCAGAGCTTGGAGGCTGAGTTCCTTGGAGAAGAGAAGTAGTAGGACCAGATCAAGGTTTCGTGAGGTGCCCAAATTGAAGAGAAGGTATATGTGTACTTGTTTTCATGATTAATAAAGATGTGATGTCCTTCTTCTTCCCAAATTATTGTTCAATGTGTGATTGAATCTCTGATTATGATTAGATGTTTATGTTAATTAGAATAGTATTTCATCTTTCTTTGATTATCATTACTGTATATGTGGTCATATTGGTTTGAGGAAGGTATAATTCGTTTTGTAGGTCTCTTGGAGCAAGAGGAACAAGAAGAGGATTGAAGGGCTACTTGGATCAGCCTTCGTTTTGATAAGGTATGAGCCATTCTGATCTCTGAACTTGCTTTTATATACTTGCATATCTATATGCATATCTCTTTCAAACCCAGTGCGTTGATGGCCTCTTAAACCCTAGCCATAGGAAACTTTCCTCTACAAAACCAAGTAGAAAGAAATATGACCTCCTAGTCATAATATTCCAACTTCAATATGCCTGGATCCCAAACTTTGTGTTGAAGCTTTCCATTTTATCCATGGTTGTTCTGTTGTCTTCTTACTAACTGTAATTCTAGTGGTTTCCATACTTTTTGTTGCAATACTCCACTAGATTTTCTCTCACATTCTTCTTATGTCATTTGTCTTCTATTGTTGTTTTGTTTCTTTTCTCTACAGATGAAAATCTCCATTCTTTCTTTATGCCTCCTCTAAGACACCTTCACCATCATCATGCTTAGATCCTCAATCTCCATGTCTAGAATACCTTTTGGCTGGTATGTCTGCATCTTCTTGTTCTGAAATTTTTGTTGTTCCTTTGAATCACTTGCGTCAGGCACTCTTATACGGTAACTTGTACTTGACTGCTCCAACAAAATCATATCATTCCAAGACAATTTATTGCCTTGATCTTCCTTCTTTTCCTCTCTAATGATGTGACTAAGCATTTATATGCTTGCACCTATTAAGCAGTGATATTTATCAATCCTTGGATTGATACACCAATCTTCCAACATTTCTAACTCTTCATCATACTTTTTGAGGTTAAAAATTTTCTCTGTCTTCATTAGCCAACACCGCAACAACAAGTTCTTCTAGGTATTGATCACCCTTTTGAGACAATATGGTCTCTTCCTTTGTGATGACATATTTCTTTCTCTGTTTGTCTTCATTTTTTTCAATACCTGCAAACACACACCAAAAATCAGTTTAAAAAACATGAGACTTTGAGGTCCCTATTGATATTTTCTCTGCCATCATCCCTTTGTATTGGTATAACATCAAAATTTCATCAACATTTATTTCTTCAGCAATCTAAGCTACGGGTTGCATACAATATTCATAGGATACCGTTTCATCTCTTACTATGAAATAATTATATTTTGTTGTCATGCTTTTGGAAAGCACGTCTTCTTTTCCTTCAGACTTGATGACAATCCAAGGTGACTGTTCAACTTTTTCCTTTATCAAAATGCACTTCTTATTCTACCCTATAAAAATGTCTTTGTACATTTATTCCTTAATCTTCGAATCAGCCCCAATTAATTCTGTTCCTCCATCAAGCAACTCATCAATGAGTTCCTTTTTCTGCAATACTTCATACCTTTCCTCATTTGAGAGATTTTTTTCATCATATTAGATAGTTTCAAAAGATTGTCTGTCATCTGCAACAAAACTTGTAATCACAAACAAATCATTAGTCTCATAAATATAAGACCTCTTGGTCTCATTTGGCCTCACATTCATCTCCTCCATAAGTTGATCTGTACTTTTTAAAAAATCCATGAGACTTTCAATTAGTCTCTCCTTTTCTGCATCCTCACTCACATCTTTTTTCAACAATGGGCCATGTTCTGGTTCACATACCAAAACATCCATCTCAAACCCAACTATCTTGAGTCCTTCCTTCAACCTAGAAGACATATTTTTCTTTAGCTTCACCTGTAGTGAATGCCATCTCACTTTCTTATTTCTCACTATCCAACCATACCTCTGGTTCTCTTTCTATTGCAGCATCTCCAAATGAATAAGTTGAAATCCTATTTCAACTAATTCTTTGTCATACTCCTCTCGACTCATCTTGTTGATGTCTTCTGCCTTGACATATTTTATTTTATTATGGCTTATATTTGACCCTTAGCAATGACTTCCTGTAGTAATCATATCCATCTTCTTTTCCTTTGCAAACTTCATCTTGTTCACTTGTGGACTAATCCCAAGCCTCCTCTCATTAAGTCATCATACCTACTACTATACATCAACAAGCTATCTCTCCTTGAGCTTGTTCTTTTGGTATCTCTCGTTCTTCTCCTCTCAAACCTTTTGAGCATCTTCCTTTGCTCCTCTTGGCTTCTACAAATCCACTTCTCCTCTGAGAACATTCAAGTTGGTCCCTTTCTTCTCAAACCTATGTTGGCTCTTTAGGTTCTACCACTGCTTTTTATTTTCTCAAAGTGTTCACAAACTCTTCCTTAAGAATACAATTATCCTTGATATATCTCCTCTAGTTTCCATTGCTATTGTCAAACCTTTCATGTTTGTTTCAAACAAATTCTTATAACTAGATTTAAATAAAACATTAATTACTCCATACCTTTAAGACTTTTCCACTTGTATAGTTGGCTAAAAACATTCCTCTATCTGCAATTTAAATCAATTATGAATCAATATCTGGGATCGACCAAATATTTTCCTAGGTCATTCTAGAAACCTTGGATACACCAAAAATTTTCTAAAATCAGAATGTTTCATAAGTGGCCACCTCTTAAAGCCACAATTCCTCTACAAACAAAAATCCCAGGAACAACAACTCTACAAAACAACAGTATTCCACGTGAGAGAAGAGATTTGTAGAGATTTCTCTACACATATTTGCAATGTAATAAAATAAGATAAATCTATTAATTGGATTAATGTGATTACAAGAGATATCCTCAATTGATGGGATTGAGTACGCCCAATAAATCCCTAAGAATAGTTGGGTGATTGAGAGCTTATGTGATCTAACAACTGACCTACGTTGGAGGCTTTGGAAAATACCAACACCAACACCCCCCATAAGCTAAATGTAGGGAGGAAAAAAAATAAAAAAATCATGGGTCCTAACAATAAGGCCTAATAAGGTACCCATGTACAAACTCTTCTAACTGGAGAAAATGAGTAAAAATTGTAGGATAAAAACTCTTCTGCAAAAGAGAGAATAACGCCATTACTAAAAAAGGAATTGGAGATGAAGTTGATCAAGATATCACAATGGTGCAATGAATGAAAAGAAGAGATTCATAGAGGCTAAAATATCCAACCAAAACCATGAAGAATATTCGAGCCAAATAACCTCAAAGAAAAAACACCATATGAATTCTCCAAAGAAATAGATGATGGTTACAAACTATAGCAAGGATTTGAACATAAGCGAACACCATAAACCATCAAGCAAGTAATGACACATGTGGACACAAAATATCCAAATAGGAAGTATGGTCGAAAAATCCAAGAGGGCCAAGAAACCCCACACTGTCAACGCCATCCAAGATACATGTAGAAATCTAAGTAGCAAATTTCAAACTCCTGAGTATTGAATGCACACTACTCAAGAATGAGTACCGACACAAAATCAATAATGTGGTACTCATTTACAACTGAGAAAACATCATATGCTGAGTGTCTTTATGGACACCAATCCATCTCACGAAACTAAATGGAAGACTCGCTAGTACAACTGTTGAGTCAATATAGGAATTACTATTTTGTACAATGATCACTTCAAATATGCTTGATCACAATCGAACATGGTGAGTAAAAAATCACCCGAGAAAGCATTGCATACTACGCCCCCCCATAATGCCGATTTGAGTGGAAAAGATGATAGCAATGGATGTCAAAATTGATGGTGAAAGTATGGAGTATGAGATAGAGGTACAAAGATGTGAAACAAGCTAAGCAAGAAACACTCCAAAGTGGTGATCTCTAAGACATTGCAAACTAAGGTAGTATAGGGAGACAAATTCCTAGTGACACTACAAGCGCTATCTACACGAGTGGCATGGAATCCACTATTCAAATGCACAAAACGAGAGGTACCATAAATATTAGAAAATAAGATCGAAGAACAATAACAATAAAACAAAATGTAAAAATAAAACATAGTAACACATTAGAAAAGAGACACCAATATAACATGGTTCACCCATGATAGGATACATCCACACAGAAATTTCCATTCCTTTATTATTATACCATCTATCTAAATGAAGGGATACAACCTGCAACAACCCCTGTTGCACTTCCTCTTCACTCTCTCACTCTCTCTCACACAATCACAAATATCGTTTTACAATGCTACAATACAATTGCACAACCGCATTACAATGCTTTCCTTTTATAGGGAATGACAAGTGGAAAATAACACGGGTCACTCAGTACCATTGGCCCGTAAACTATTGGCCAAAAAACATTGCAAAAAATTCTTTTAGGGGCCCATTGGCCCCCAAAGCCTCGTCAAGGGACTACTAGCCCTTAGACCCGCCAGCTGGGGAGGTCATTCCCCCCCGTCACCCACCTGGTTGGGCAAGTGTACAGTAAAACTAGGGTACAAACACAACTGAACAATAACATCTCTGAATCAATAAGATTAGGATCCATAACCAACAATAAAAAACCATCATGGACAACAATTCTCATCATCGATCCTACAAACATGGCCATGTTAGGTACCCTTTTATAATACAAGAATCAACAAAAACTTATTGAGCTTAGGAGATAAAAAAATATGACAGAGCCAAAATAAGATTGTTGTGCAACAACTCACTGGAACTCAAGTGAAGTTCTCTTTGCAATGCCTCAAACGGTATGGAAAACTGACACTTTGATGCAAAGTTATGGAAAAATCAACATTGCCGATAACTTTGAAATAAAATGGAAAAAAAAAATCTAATCTAGGTCCAAAAATCAAATAATGATTTAGATAAAAACAATATGGTAAGCCTCAAAGATGAAACCCGAGTCTCATTCATAAAATGAAAATCCACAATCCACCTTTCCACAATTTTGATTGACATACACAAATATATAAATATATGAAACTTTTAAGTCCAATCACAAAATGTTTGGTTATGTACTCAAACAAGAAAACATCATATGTCGAGTACCACTATGGACGCTAATCCATCTCATTGAACTACATGGTAACTAGTAGCTTCAACTGCTTAGTCAATACAGGAGTTGATGTTGTGTATAAGGTTCTCTCTAAAGATGATTGATCTCGATCACACATGGTGAGTAAAAAATCACCTAAGGAAGCATTGCATACCAGCCCCCACCCAATGCCACCCACAATGTTGAATTGAGTGGAAAAGATGATGATTCCATTGTACAAGAAGGATTGCATATGATAAATATGGAGAAGAAAGCGACATTATTGAAGATTGATCTATATAAAAGAATATGATAAGGTCAGGTGGATCTAGATAAGATTATTTTTAATTTATATGGGGATGAATGTGAACACCATTATTTTGATTATGGGTTGCATTCAGTTTGCGTCATTTGTGGTATCAATTAAGGGCTCACCTTTTGAAATTTTCATAGCTTAACATGGACTCAGATAAGGGGGTTATTTATCTCCTCTCTAGTTACTTTTAGTGGCCAAAGGTATTAGTTTGTTGATTAGTGAGGCTAAGGAAAGAAGAGAACTGCTTAAGGAATTAGATTCTCCATCAATGGTGATTACATATCTTATGTGTGTAGATGACGTATTGATCTTTGGTCATGGGGAAGCACAGTATTTGGTTAACATAAAGGACATTTTGCAAATATATTGTTGAGCAATAGGTATGGAGGTGAACCTATCAAAATATTCAATTTATACCAATGGGATTTTAAAAGAAATGTCAAATTTCTTTGGAGACATGTTATCCCTCTCATTTAAGGAAATTGATCAAGTGTTAAAATATCTTGGCTTTAATTTAAACCCAACCAACTATGGTTTCGAGCATTGAATCTAGATGTTTAAAAAAATTGAGGCAATATTTTTGGTATAGGTCAATAGGTGTCTTTCTAGAGGTGGTAAGATGGTCCTAATTAAGTTAGTACATAAAGTATCCCAGTTGATTGGGTTGTCATTGTTAAGGCTCCTAAAGGAATCTAAAATAAAATAAAAAAATAAATGCTTTTGTTTTTAATGGACCAATAAAAGATTCCTAGAAGGTATTCCGCCAGTATAATGGTCATAGGTGGAATCTCCCAAAAAGTATGGGGGTTGGGAACTCAAAAATGTATGTCAATTCAGTTAATTACTAATAAAAATAAGCCTATGGAACTTAATATACAATGAGTATATGTGGGGTAAAGTCATGAAGATTGGTTCAAAGATAGAAGAAAAAGTTTGAAAGGTGGGAAGAGTCTCAATGGAAGATTGGTTCAAACATAGAAGAAAAAGTTTGAAAGGTGGTTCAATAGTGTGGAAGGATCTCATCAATTTTTTTCCATTTGTAGGTCATTGGGTAGCATGGAAAATCGGTAATGGTAGGGGATTCAGGTTTGGTGAAGACCTATGTATTGGTGTAGAAGAACCTCTTTTGTTCGCACAAGATCTAATGGATATGTTGCATGAGAAAGTATTTTACCATCTGAGAGATGTAGGGGAGTTCCAAGAGCCGGCTCATTACTTTGAGAGATGAAAGTAAACGAAAAATATCAGGATGGAAGGGAACATAGTAGTTGAATGGGAAAATTGTATAATTTTTTTTCCCTGGGGACCACCAAGTTGTTGGACGAGAACAAGTTATACAACTTGACGAGAACCCAACATTATTCTCATTTTTTGGGGGCTCAATTTTAGTAGTTGTTTTTACCTTTGTTTCAAAAAGTGTGCATACTATTAGCACCATTTTTCATTTCGATCAATTTTTTTGCGATTTTGAACTTTCTTGGTCATGCAAAGCTTTAAGTTTTAGTTACAAATGTGTTTTTGCAAATTTTATAAAAATATATACATTTAGTAACTAGTTATAATTTTAAAAAAATTTACATTTTTAATTTTTTTTTAACATTTAGAAACTAGTTAGAATGAAAACTATATACATTTTGGAAGTTTTTTCTTTAAATGTTTCTCTTAAATAAGTCATTGTTTAGACAAATTTGTAAAAAAAAATGAAAAAATCAAGACATTTCAAACCAATTTTCACATATTTTCAGTTATTTATGTACAAAAATGATACTATTTAACATTATTTTCCATAAAGTGATGATTCACATAAACTCAACAAAAAATATACTATATATTTGTAAATAACATTTTAAAAACATAATATTTATTTTTAAAATAAAATATTAAAGTCAAAACATTACGAAAATATCTTATACAAATTTTGTAAGTTTGACATTTTCAGCAGCTCATGATTTGGGTGTCCAAAAGAGGCCTAGGTGAAGAGTGGAGACCCAAAGAGGCATGGCACAACAAATTTAAAAAAAAAAATAGAAAATATATATTTTTTTTTTCAAAAAGTTAAAAAATATATATATAATTTTAAATTTTGTTTTTATAAAATTTATTAAAAATCAATTTCAAAACTAATATATATTCTAAATAAAAGACATACCAAAAAAATTAAAATAAAAGTAATCTTTCAAAAACATTTCAAATTTATAAACAAAATATAAAAAAATAAAAAATAAAAACAAAAACACAAATATTAAAACAAATTAAAAAAATAAAATAAAAAATTTAAAAACTTTTAAAAAATATAATTTAAAAAAAAACAAAAACTACCCAAACAACAATACCCCATGCCCTTTCCCCTCCCTCTCCCTCTTCACTTTCCCTCCTCCTCCCCCTTCCCCTCCATGTGGCCCTCCTCCTCCCCCTCCCTGTCTACCATCCCATGTCCCTCCTCCTCCCCGTTCGCCTCCCCCTCCACACTCTCCCTGTAAGCATCCCCCTCGGCTAACCCATGGGGAGCCCTTTGGGCAGTGGAGGGATAGAAACACCGCTCCCTCATGCACCCAAAAGGACACCCAAGGGGGCTGCTCGATTCATCATCACTCCCTCATGCGCTCAAAGGGCTGCCTAATGGGACAACTCGATTTTGTCGCCACTCCCTTGTGCGACCAAAGGGATTCCCATGGGTTGGCTAAGGGGGAAGGGTACGGGGAGAGCATAGAGGGAGGCAGAGGGGGAGGGGGAGGGGAAGGGGAGAGGGAGGAGGACGGGGAAATAAGAGGGGGAAAGGGGCGAGGTGTTGAGGTTAGGGTAGTTTTTTTAATATTTTTACTTTTTTTTAAGAAGTTTCTTAATTTTTTTTCTTTTATTTTAAATATTTTACTTTTTTTTTAAAGAAGAATCTTAATTTTTTTTCTTTTCTTTTAAATATTTTATAATTTAATATATATATATATAAATGGTTTGTTTTTCAAAAGTTTATATATATATATATATATATATATTTTTAATAAATGTTTTAAAAAATTTATTTTTTTTGAAAAACAAATTTATTTTATTCTATTTTATTAAGAATATTATCATCAACTCTTGTATTTTATATGGAAATAGTGGTGAGAGAGTTTAAGTTTGCTATCAGTAGCATTAGTTTTCAATTAAGGGCTTGATTTTAGGGTTTTTGTAAACAACAATAAATATTGTGTTGGTCCATGTCTATTTTTTTAACCACAAAAAATGGTGTTACTAATAACGCAAGTTTTTTATTCGAGATTGTTTTTTGGTGTTTTTTTATATGCAAAAATATGATTTTTTATGGTTAGAGTTATCCTTTTGAGTATAAGGTTATCATCAATTTGTATAAATTCTTTGAGGAGGATCATCTATATTGCTAGTGATCTAATGGAAAGACTGCCTTTTGTTGTGGAGGCAGAAGAATATTTCTTAAGAGAGAAATAATGGTGGTTGAGTGCGGCCTGGAATATGCTTGATGCTTTGAAGGCAAATATAACTTTATATCTATCCTTAAAAAAACAAATTGTTGACATGGGATAACATATTAAAGCAAGGATTGAAGATTGAGTGGAACGACCAGGTGTTTTCAATGTTCTCAAGCCAATGAAACATTGTATCATCTGTTTGTTTCATATATTGCTGTTAGAGATATTTGGACTGTGATCAATAGTACCTTTAAACTAAGTAATCATTGGTTGGATTCCTCAATGGAAGTATATGTTATAGAGTAGCTTTTGGATGTGGGCGTCAAGGAATATAAAGGGTGTTCCGATGAATATACGTAACACCTTCGATTGAGCTTTAGCTGTGGATTTTTTTGGAGTGTGAGTTCGAATGAGGTTTATCTAAGTTTTCGATTGAGATTTTTCCAATAGCTTGATCGAGGTTTTAAATAACCTTTAATTGAGATATTGGAAAAAAACATGTCTTAGTTAAACCCTTAAACGAGCTAATAGCTCAATTGAAGTATTTTCCAACATATACAAAATATAACTTATAACACAAATACTTATTTTACTTCTAGATAATACTAATTTTTTGTTTTGCTTGATAGAAATTTAAATGCAAACATGTATTAGGTGGGGTATTAACATTTAATTTTTGGGACATAGAAACAAAATAATAAATATAATTCATGACATCAAATACCTTCGTCCTCTCTCTTGGAACATATTTTGATGCATGGTTGCACTTTATTGCTTGGAGAAGGCACTGACCCTTTCCTTCATGAGGTTGATTGAGTTTGGTGGGACCTCTCTATTGGATTCATGCTTCTATCTTGATTGATATCCTTATTCCATGGATTTAGATTGTGCACACATTTTGATGAGAGAGAACTAGTCTATTGAGCCATTTGGAAGTCGTCTGCCTAGAGTGATCCCCTTTTATGGCATGCACATGGCACATTTGCATATATTAATGAGCTCGCCTCCCTTTTCATGAGCTATTGTGATGCAGGAGCATATACTAACCAATGAAGTCAGTTGTGACTTCATTAAGATAAGTGTGAACTTCTAGAAGAGACTTGGAGTCTCATTTAAAATTTCTCATTTTCATACAAGATTGAATAAATTGGAGAAGGATTGGATCCTTTCCAAGTGTAATAGCTAGGATAAGGTTGGTTAGTCAGCTGAGTAATTTTAGTAGTCAGTTAGTGAGTTAGCAGATGAGTCATAAGTCTTGATCATATCTCCATGCATATGAGAAATAGAATTTCAATTGTATTTTAACATAATTAGAATACTTTGTAGCATAGCTTGAACAATTCGAATAGCTTGGAGAATTTGAGAGAGGGATCAAGAAAGGAAGAGATCGGAACAAATTGTTTTTCCTTGAGCAGAAAAATGAGATCAGGTTGTGGCTTCTGATTCTCTATGTAAATCGATCTTTCGGTGTGATTCAAGTTCTAAAGACTTTTATTGAATAATTAAAGTGATTTTGTGCAAGTATTATGTTGAGGATCTAATAGTGAATGATTGGAAAATGTCTACGTTGAAATACAGTTGGTCAAAAGTTTGAAGAAATATCAATTTCTATACCAATCACTCCACTTTAGATAGAGGTGTATAAATATGAACAGAGTGTCATTTTTTTATAACCATTTGAAGGTTTCAAATTGCAGAATGAATTTGTTTTTAAATTGATTAGAGGGTGATAAAAAAAAATTCCTAGCGAAGAATTATGGAATGACATTGCTTTGGGGGATGAGGAATTAACTTGTCACAATGCATGGTTTCTTTTGGCATGCGATGAGAACCCATACATTTTTTTTTCCTTAAATGGCGATGTGTCAAACTTTGACTTGATATCGCACTCCCATGAAAAGATTTAAAACCCAGTTTTGTATGAATGCGATGGAGGCTTAAATCGAAGGTTGTGATCACATGAGCTTAGAGTTTGGTGATTATCTTCTGAGTTTTAATATACTGGGGGTTGCTATAAACAATGAAAATGCTAAGTTTAGTCATGGTTAAACTAGATTAGCTCTGCCTAATTTTGTGGAAATAAAACGAACCAAGAGTGGAAATTGTGAATGATGCTCTTTCATTGTGATATTTGATTTGATGAAGAAATATTGGGATAGGGTGAATAGGTTCTAGGGAGACTGGGTTCCATCAATTTTGGTATGAAAGCACAATAATTTTGATTCTGAATTAGGAAGGGATTGTTAGTTAATAAAAGGAGTTTTATTGCATGAAAGGCATAGTTAAGTTTTATGCCTACATTGCCAACTGATTCAAAACATATTGATATTGCTACTGACAAGAAGATTGTATCTAGCAGTGAATTGTTGTGCTAAGGGATGGATGTCAGGGTTGAAAGAGGTTTTGGAAGGCGAGGAAGACCTACTGCCAACTCAAAGTTAAGAGAGGAGGTGAGGACTCTGAGAGCAAGGCTTGAAGCCTTAGAGACTATGAGACATCATGAGCACATTGGGAATACAAGTGAGGAAGAAATACCAGATGAGGATGAAGAGGAGACAGTTGTTGAAACTCCAGAGGTAAGATTGCTAAAACCAATCTTTGGTGCAGTTTCAAGTTCAAGGCTAAGGTACCCATTTACAATGGATGTTTGGATCTAGAAGAGTTGATTGACTGGATAGTGGATCAATGCCTTGAACAAACACTCTAACTATGCTGAGGTGAAGGAGGACAAGCAAGTGAGGGTTGTTGTCAAAAAGTTGATAGGACATGCATCCTTGTTGTGGGATGGTGTGCAAGAGAAAAGTATTTTGAAACACAAACCCAAGATAAATAGCTGCAGCCAAATGACAGCTAAGTTAAAAGATAAACTCCTTCCTAAATATTATCAGTTAAGTTTGTTTAGAAAAATGAAAAACCTTAAGAAAAAGTCAATGACAGTTAGGGAGTTTACTGAGAAATTTTATAAGGTGAATATTTGATCAGATCATATAGAGGATACACCTGCGAGAGTTTCTAGGTATCTAAAGAGCTTAAGATTTGAAATTCAGGATGAGTCGAGTTTAATGTCATTGAGATATTTGGAAGAAGCATATCAGGTTGCACTGAAAGCTGAAGACAAGTTGGTGAGGAAGCAGAGTCAAAGAACTAAGTTAAGAGGCTATGGAGGAAAGGAACATCAACAAAAGGGAGAAACTAGCAGTTCAAGGCATCAAGCACATCTTGATAAACCCAATTATAACCAAGGAGGAAGAGTTTCTTCAAGAGGAAGAGGCATGGGAAGAGGTGGACAAGTAAGGTGTTACACATGTGGACAACTTGGCAATATGTCATGGGATTGTATAGAAAACATTGTGAGGAAGAGCAGAGCACAAGTAGTGCAAGATGAAACTGAAACTCCAAAGGAAATGGAATTTATTGAGAATTTCCGAGAAGAAGGAGAGGATTTAATATCGAGGAAGGAAGATGTGGTAGTTGATGAATCAGTCAAGAGTAGAAGCTTATATAAGACAGTTTGCAAAGGCAAAGGTAAGTGTTGTAAGTTGATAATAGATAGTGGGAGTACTGATAAGTTAATGTCTACAAAAATGGTGGGAAAACTAAATTTTAAGAGGACAATACATCCAAACCCATATAGAGTTGCATGGCTATAGAAAGGTCATCAAGTTCTAGTGAATGAACACTGCCAAGAAGAGTTCCAAGTTGGGAATTATAGGGATGAGGTAAGATGTAACATAATAGAAATGGATGCTTGTCATATTTTATTAGGTAGACCTTGGAAATTTGACAAATATGTAGTACATGAAGGAAAGAGGAATGTGTATTCCCTTGAAATGAGTGGTAATAGACATAGTCTTCATTCATTCAGAGGTAAGAAGGAAAAAGTCATTAATTAGTTGTTGATGTTGAATGATAAGAAGTTCTTGAGAGAATCAAAAAAGGATGAGACAGAGGTAAAGGTAATTTCACAAGCAAGTTGAATGAATGATTTTGAGATTGTGATGACTAACAAAGTGTGCTATGATTGCTTGAAGGAAGGAATAGATTCACAGGAAATGTCAAGTGCAAGTATGGAATTGATGGAGGAAGCACAGTGTGAAGTCATAAGGGATGATGAGAGGTATATGGTTAATGAAATTACTAAGGATAGTGATGTAACAGAAGCAATAAAAGGAGGGAAGCACTAGGGAATTCATGCAAAGAATTATTGAGTAACAAGCATTTTTATGCTAATATATTTGTTCTTTGCTTTTGTAAGAGGAAAATTGATCTGTTCAAATGCAGATGAAGGTGAACCTTATGAAAGATTGTTTGCATGTCAAAAGAAGGGTGGACAAAATTGTTCTATAAATTAGTATATGTGCCAGAGGAACCAGTAAACCTGTTGCTGACAGAATGTTGGAAGAGATGGATGAAGGGAATATTCAAGATGAGAGAACTACCCATATTTAAACTTTGGGTGGCTGCTGCAATTTTACAAAAAAACAATAGGGAGGGAACTCATGGGCTAGATCCCATGAACAAATTTAAGCTAGGGAGTTTGATGTAGGAGCATAGACTACCTAGTGAAGTCACTTGTGACTTCACTAAGATAAGTTTGATCTTCTAGAAGAGACTTGGAGTCTCATTTAAAATTTCTTGTTTTCCTAAAAGATTGAATAAATTAGAGAAGGATTCGATCCTTTCCAAGTGTAATACTTAGGATAAGGTTGGTTAGTCTATTGAGTAATTTTAGCAGTCAATTAGTGAGTCAGTAGATGAGTCATAAGTCTCGATCCTATCTCCATGGATATGCGAAACATAATTTCAATTACATTTAAACATAATTAGAATCCTTTGTAGGGTAGTTTTAACATCTCAAATAGCTTGGCGAACTTGAGAGGAGGATCAAGAGAGGAAGAGATCGGAAGAGATCATTTTTTCCTTGAGCATAAAAACGAGATCAAGATGTGGCTTCTGATTCTCTGTGTAAATCGATATCTGGGTCTGATTCAAGTTCTAAAGGCTTTTATTGAATAAATAAAGTGATTTTTTGGAAGTATTATGTTGAGGATCTAATAATGAATGATTGGAAAATGTCTTTGTTGAAATACAACTGGTCAAAATTTTGAAGAAATATCAATTTCTTGAACCGAGCACTCCCTTTTAGATAGAGGTATATAAATATCAATAGAGTGTCATTTTTCTTTATAACCATTTGAAGTTTTCAAATTGCAGAATGAATTTTTTTTTTAAATTGATTAGAGGGAGATAAAAAAATTCCAGTGAAGAATCTTGGAATGACATTGCATTGGGGGATGATAAATTAACTTTTCGAAATGCATAATTTATTTTGGCATGCATTGAGAACCCAGGCGGTTTTCTGAAATGGCGATGTGTCAAACATTGACTTGATATCTCACTCCCATGAAATTATTTAAAACCCACTTTTGTATGAATGCGATGGAGGCTTAAATCAAAGGTTGTGATCACATGAGGTTAGCGTTGGGCGCTTGTCTCATGAGTTTTAATGTACTAGAGGTTTCTATAAACGGTGAAAATGTTAAGTTTAGACATGGTTAAACTAGATTAGCTCTGCATAATTTTGTGGAAATAAAATGACACGAGAGTCGAAATTGTGAATGATGCTCTTTTATTGTGATATTTGATTTGATGAAGAAATATTGGGATAGGGTGAATTGGTTCCAGGGAGATTGGGTGCCATCATATTTCATATGGATCTACTTTTTGGTTGAGGGTTTGACCCCTTGGTGTATGGATATATCCCCTTTCATACTTGTTGAGGTATATTTGACTTGATAAGGAGTTGTCCCCTCTCTTTATGGATTTTCTTGAGTTTGTTCTACCATTTAACACTCACGCATGCCATCATTTATAGAGGTCATTCCATCATCTTAGTTTTTCATATGCTCATCCACCTTGGAGGTATCACGCAATCATTTTCATGCCTTATTAGAGGACTCATGGCATGATTTGAAGAGGTGTCACACATTAGACTACTTGTGGCATGATTTGAGGAGGACATTTTGGAATTGGAAGAGATCTAGGAGAGTTCAAGCGTTATATATCGGGTTCATTCACCATATTGCATACTTTTAGGGACTATTCTACTGGATCTCTACACTTTGAGAGACTTTAGAGTCTAGGATTTGGGTTTACCTTTTATCTTTCCTCTCTTGATAAAGGTGCACCCCTCTTAGAGGCTTGTGGATGTGGCTTTGAACACCCTGACTTATGGAGTTTTGTTTGTAGTTGGATTAATTTACTTTCTTTATTAGGATTTTATTGATATTTTATAATAAGAGGAAGATAAGCTAAAAACTATATAGTGTTCTTCTCTCTCCTTCATTTTTCATTGTGGAATGGGGAGAAATCCCTTAGAGCTTAGTTGAATATCTTTTGATCTCTAAGGGGTAGTTGATCAAAGTGTTACATAGGACGATTTGTTCTTTCTCATGTTTCATTAATGGATGAGATATTCAAGTTCTAGTGGTCTTGAAAACTCATGGAGTAAGCTATTTTTCTTTTATGGAAAGTTGGTTCCACCTTTTAGGGCCACCATATTTTTCTAAAATGTAGATGAGTTGTAGAATTGAATAGTGCAATTGTGTTATGTTTATCAAGATCAAGGATTCTCGAGCCTGATATCTACGCCAATGCAAAAAAAAATACATATTCATTATAAAACACATATGCATATAATGCATTTGATTTTTCTCTATCATACATTATGCCTCCCCAAAGGAAGTTTCAATGGCACTTGGATTCATTTTAAAGGATGTGAACCATAATGCATATGTGTTATGATGCATATTCATTTTGTAATACATAACATTTGTATATGGAGAAATGTGTTAAGTGTTTTAAGGGATTGGAATTGTGCATATTAGGAGTTGTCCATTCTTGCTATCTCATTCAGGTAAGGTGTGATTCTCATCAGCAGGGCGACCTAGGTTCAATCCCCTCAAGGTTGAGTTAGTTAGGAGGAGACATCCAAAAATCAAGCCATGTTAAGGGTTGGTGTGGCCCAAGACAATTGTGATCCCAAGGTGACTTTGACAACCTAGATGCTCCTAGGTTGAGGTTCTTAACCAATGGTTGAAATGAAATGGCCCTGAATGATGGTCATTTCCAACAAAAAAAAGAAGACTTAGGATATATAATGTTTAAAGACTATCAAAGTTTGGGGTTAGAGGGGATGGTGATAGGGATAAAGGAAGAGAGGTAATTATAAAGATTATATTTAATAGTTTATAAATTTTAAATAGAGGTTAGGTTTTATGCATTATAATTCCTAGAGAGAGGTAGGGAGAAACATTTCCCTATCCTCTCTCTCTCTCTCTCTCTCTCTTTCTCTCCCCAACCCTGTCTATATCTCTCTTCCCATTTCCCTAATAGACACACACACTCTCTCTCCCCATGATTCCTCTCCCTATCAAGAAAACTCCTCCTCTATCTTTCTCTCCCTACGACACTCCTCTCCCGCTAACCCTCTTCCTCCTCCTTCTCTCTCTCTCTAACCCACCCTCTCTATCTCCTCCTCTCTCCATAACCCATTTTGTCTTTGCCTCTTTGTTTTTTTGTGTCTATGTCTCTCCCTCCCTTACTAATCCACCCTCTCTATCTCTTCTAGTCTCTTTAACCCCCCATTTGACTCTTCCTCTATAGAGAGTAAATGAGATAGAGAGTGTGGGTTAGCAAGGGAGGGAGATGCAAAGACACATAAATACATTTACATAACCCGCACCTTTCCTTAACCCCCTTTTATATATCCCTCTCTCCCTAACCCCCTCTCCCTCTTCCTCTCTCGTTAACCCCCTCTCTCTTTGTCCCACCTAATCCCTAAATAGAGCTCTCTATGTATCTCTATAACTCCACCTCTCTCTCTCTCTCTTTATCCCTAACACCTCTCTCTATTACCCTAAACCTTAACTGTCTTATCTCTATCTTTCTTTCTCCACTCTCTTTATATCTCAACCCCCACTCTCTTCCTGTCCACCCAACCTCTCTCTCTCTCTCTCTCTCTCTAACCCAACCTTTCCCTAACCCCCCCTCTATAACCCCATGTTGCCTCTCTCTATCTCTTCCTTTCCCTAACCCTGTTATATCTCTCCCTCACTCACTAACCCTCCTCACCTCTATCTATCCCTCTCTCCATAACTCCCCCCTTCTCAAACCCCACCTTTCCCTAACCTCTCCTCCCCCTCTATAGCCCCACCCCCCCTCTCTTTATGTCTTCCTCTCTCCCTAAGCCCCCCCC
>LPNX010750535.1:76456-104266 GCA_001517045.1 Pseudotsuga menziesii
GGAAACTCACGCAATCGAGCAAGAAAATCAGCAACGAAGCGGATACCCAATGCAATCCTTGAATAAATTAGAGAGAAGAAAAGAAATGACATGACCAATCAAAGACACTCTCTGGACACAACCAATTCTGGTTGTTGAGGATGCCACAGTTCTTCCTACCAATCCACATCAAGAAAGACAAAAGCATTCGCTCGAGGGGTCTTTGGTCACCATATCAGTAGAAGAACGAGCACTGGATGGCACTGATCAAAAAGTAAAATGTAGGTGCACATCAAGGCCACCAGAAACCTTTACAGATTTAATTGAATGTGGGTATACAAGTGACAAAGTTAGAGAGACATTGAATGTTGAAGGTATGCTTGAAGAAGACAATGTTGTTCAGACCACTCAAGAGGATTTCCAATTGTCACCGTCTGACTGTTGGGAAGACACGGAAGGACATGAAGCTCATGTTCAAATGCCAGATTGACTGGGTGATATGGTACAGGGTGCAATTCCAACCTCCCTACCTTCAATAGCAACTTCACGTCGAAGAACTCCAAAACGTATACAAATCGATGAAAGTCTCATTGGTTCACTTGAAGGTACGTTGTCTAAACGCAATATTGCATATCAAGCTCAACAAATACTTGTCAACTATTTTGAGTCTAAATGTGATGGAGATAAATGTAGATTATTTATATCATTGTTAAAATCTAGGTCTATGACTGTTGTTAGGAAAAACTTAAGGATAAAGATGATAAATAGTTCTGAATCAAGTTCTTATGTTGTCAGAATTTTGGTAGATGCATTTAGTAATATTGGAAAGAAATATCGTTCAAAGGATCGCAATGTAGCTCGTCATGTGTTGTCACAATCAATTGTGAACAAAAGCACCACGGCCCTTCGCCTTCTTAAGCCCACATCCAAATTTGTAGGATTGGATATCAAAGCACTCTATAGGTATTGTTCTAGAAGAGAAGAACTTGACTCTGGTGAAACAGATGTCTGGTCCTTCGTTGGCAGGTTGCCATGCTCCGATATGAATCTCATTGATGTGGTAAAGGGACTGGTGCAAGAGTTTTGGCGTGACAATAGTAGACCTTCATCCAACCAAAAATATGTACTAAAATTAAGAATGGGTTCAGGGGATCGTAAGCCCCACATTAAACATTTTCTTGACATGACACAAACATAATTATATGAGAGATTTAGGCATGAACATAATGAACTTAACTTGGGCCAAAGATCCTTTGAGAAATGCAAACCATGGTATGTTAAAACAAACACAACTCGTAACACATGTTGTTGTCGATATCACATTGAGTACGCTTATTATTATGATACATATATACATATATTGCGTGTTTTGCATAACACTCTTGTGCAAGAATGCTCAACTATATTGCCACCAACATCATCTAGAGATTTTATCCATAGCATATTGTGTAGAAGGATAGAAGGTTGCACATTTTATCAAAGCCCTTGCATAGATGGGACATGCCCAAGGTGTGGTGGAATGGCATTTTTGGACAAATACATACATGTCACTGATGAGCATGAACTTGGGAGACATGAAGTGAACTTGCAGTCATTCAAATATGTCACGTATGATATCGGTGTAGGGAATGAAAGGAAAAAAATACAATTGGTCACCTCTCATGTTAGCAACAAGTTCCTGAATAGTATTTTTTCCGATTGATATCTATTGCTACTTCATATATGTAACAACCTATTGATCTGTACATCTTTATTGTTGATCTACTAGGTACTGGTATGCAACTTCATGGAGGAATTCTTTGAAAAGACACAACAATATGTAAAGCATGTACATGTGGCTCGTTGGCAAGATGAGCAGTTTAGAGCGTGTAGGGATACATTTCCTATTGGAACTATATTATCAGTGGTCGATTTTGAGGAAAACTACACTCTTCAACCATCAAACGAGATTCAGAGTCAATATTATCACTCAGATCAGGTCATCATAATGGTCCATATCACCTATAGACATGGGGCAGATAGCACTGAAGAGAACAGGGTTATCTTGAAGAAGTATCACTTTCACATAAGTGATGACAAGTGTCATGACTTGGCTTTTGTACAACATACAATTGTTCTACAAACACTTGGAGGATAACAATATACAAATGGAACAACATTGGATTTGGCTAGATGGTTGTGCGGGGCAATTCAAAAATTCCCGTGTCTTCCAATGGCTGTGTATTCTCCACAAGAGGCACAAGGTGCCACATATTTGGAACTATTTTGAGACTAGACATGGAAAAGGGGAACATGATGGAGCAGGTGCATGCATCAAGACTGCATTACGTAGGCAAGAGATGAAATTCAAAAATATTTCGCTCATCCGAGATGCAAAGACCCTTGTTGCATGGTGTTCTTCAGTGATGGGGTAGGGAGCTAGAAGGCAAGAAGACCAATCATCTCAAAAAGCACATGTACATAGATATTTTTTGGAGGTGGTCGATGTAGATCGATCACACCTATATGAGTGCAAGATCGTCCAAGGAACTCGTGCATTCCATTCAGTTAGGACGTCAGACAATGCTATAGTTGAAATGTGGACAAGAAAACTCTCTTGGTTTTGTTATCCATGTAGCAGTGGTGAATGGGACAACTGTGAATCCACATATTCGGTTGATAGCTGGGATCGTGTATCACTCCCCATTGGCCAACAAATAACTTCAGAATTATCCCAGTTGGAGGAAGGCTAGTCGAGTATTTCACATGACTATGACCACATTTCAGATCTCATACAACTAGCTTCGACTATTATGTTGATCACTTTGAAATGTTTGACGACTAGTTGTGTTTAGTTAGCTGAATCCTAGGTCTGCACATTATTTTATGCAGGGCACATATACGTAGTGGTTGCCCCAAGAGACCATGAATGGCACACCTACTACTGGCTGGTACATTGCTTGGATGGGAAGCAGACCCTCATTGTATCATTAAGCGAATCCGAGGGCAATGATTTTCCAATTGGTTCAATGGTTAGCAAAGGGTAATATTTGACATAGGTTTCCCATGCACGAAAGAAAAAAGGTTATGTATTTGAAGATTATAGACCAGGTTAAATTGTATACCATTATACAAACTTAGTTATTGGCACAAACCTCCAACTGCAAACAATGCCAAACAAGAACTCATCAAAGTCATGATACTTGTTGCCTTACTCTGAGCACGAGAGGCTAAAGGATACCATTTCTATTAGAGGTGATCCCGATGGTCTAGTCGAATGACCACTGGTAGGTAGCAGGTATGTGGTAGTCAGATATTTTTGTTTCATGGTCTCATTGATTATTTGCAGTTTGATACATTGAGCACTTGATATATTTATAAATTCAATATACTTCTACAATGGATTTGGTGTATTATATTGATACTTACATGACTCATGCCTTATAGCCCAAGACCATTATCTACCACTCTATCTGGGATATGTCTATTGCATTTTCCTTGAATCTCGAAGTTGATCCTATAAATACATCTCCTTGAATCCGATAATGATCTCCTTCACTCCGATAATTTGTTTCTCCCGGGTAGGGATTCAACAGGTGTCCCTGAAAGCTTGTAGGAGGTGGGATTCAACGTGCCATAGAATCATGACCCTTAATCGGATCGACAAACCATCGGCTCCCTTGGATTCAGGACATAGGGATAGTGCTAGGGTGGCCCTCTAATCTGGTTCCATGGATAAGAGACCATTTTTTTGGTCACTTTTGGAAACTAGGGTTTTGCTCAGTAAGTGAATGTGAATTTTTTGCACATGGGGGTCAAATTCGCATATTGCTTGACCATGAAGGTGTGGCTAGCATTCCCACATAAGAAATACCTAAACACACTTGCATGACCCACCCAAAGAAATTTTTTATGCGCGGTTTCCATTCTATGCCCCGGGTAGGGATTCAACAGGTGTCCCTAAAATCCTGTAGGAGGTGGGATTCAACGTGCCATAGAATCATGACCATTGCTCGGATCGACTTACCATCAGCTTCGTTGGATTCAGGACATCGAGATAGTCCTAGGGTGACCCTCTAATATGGGTCCATGGACAAGGGATCATTTTTTTGGTCAATTTTGGAAACTAGGGTTTTGCTTAGTAAGTGAATGTCCAATTTCTGCACATAGGGGTCGACTTTGCAAATTCCTTGACCATGAACATGTGGCTAGTGTTCCCACATGAAACCTGCCTAAACATGCTTACACAACCCACTGAAAGCCCTTTTTGATGCATGGTTTCCATTCTATGCCCCAGTTAGGGATTCAACAGGTGTCCCTAAAAGCCTGTAGGAGGTGGGATTCAACATTCCATAGATTGATGACCATTGCTCAGATCAATGAACCATCAGCTCTGTTGGATTCAGTACATCGGGATAGTGCTAGAGTGGTCCTCTACTTTGGGTCCATGGACAAGGGATCATTTTTTTTTGTTTCTCCCGGGTAGGGATTCAACAGGTGTGCAATAGAATGATGGTCGTTGCTTGGATCGATGAACCATCGGCTCTGTTTGATTTAGGACATCGGGATAGTTCTAGGGAGGCTCTCTAATCTGGTTCCATGGATAAGAGACCGTATTTTTGGTAAAGTTTGGAAACTAGGGTTTTGCACAGTAAGTGAATGTGAAATTTTTGCACATGGGGGTCAAATTCGAATATTTCTTGACCATGAAGGTGTGGCTAGCATTCCCACATAACACATGCCTAACACGTTTGTA
This sequence comes from Pseudotsuga menziesii, assembly GCA_001517045.1. NCBI lineage: Eukaryota > Viridiplantae > Streptophyta > Pinopsida > Pinales > Pinaceae > Pseudotsuga > Pseudotsuga menziesii. The sequence continues at coordinate 81,171 of LPNX010750535.1, forward strand.
CAACCCACTGGAAGCCCTTTTTGATGCATGGTTTCCATTCTATGCCCCGGGTAGGAATTCAACAGGTGTCACTAAAAGCCTATATGAGGTGGGATTCAACGTGCCATAGAATCATGAACATTGCTCAGATCAACAAACCATCAGATTCGTTGGATTCAGGACATCGGGGTAGTGCTATGCATGCCCTCTAATCTCGTTCCATGGAGAAGAGACCATATTTTTGGTCAATTTTGGAAACTAGGGTTTTTCTCAGTAAGTGAATGTGAAATATTTGTGAATGGGGGTCAAAGTCGCATATTGCTTGACCATGACGGTGTGGCTAGAGTTTCCACATAAAAAATGCCTTAAAAATCTTGCACGACCAATCAAAATCCCTTTTTGATGCACGGTTTCCATTCTATGCCCCGGGTAGGGATTCAACAGGTGTCCGTGAAAGCCTATAGGAGGTGGGATTCAACGTTCCCTAGAATCATGAATGTTGCTTAGATCCACGAACCGTCGACTCCATTGGATTTAGGACATCAGGATAGTGCTAGGGAAGCCCTCTAATCTGGTTCCATGGATAAGAGACCATTTTTTTGGTCAATTTTGGAAACTAGGGTTTTGCTCAGTAAGTGAATATGAAATTTTTGCACATGGGGGTCAAATTCGCATATTGCTCGACCATGCAAGTGTGGCTAGTGTTCCCACATAACACATGCCTAAACAAGCTTGCACGACCCACCGGAAGCCCTTTTTGATGCACAATTTCCATTCTATGCCCCGGGTAGGGATTCAATAGGTGTCCATGAAAGCCTATAGGAGATGGGATTCAATGTGCCATAGAATCATGATTGTTGGTCAGATCAACGAACCGTCAGCTCCGTTGGATTCAAGACATCGGGATAGTGCTAGGGTGGCCCTCTAATCTGGTTCCCTAGATAAAAGACCATTTTTTTGGTCAATTTTGGAAACTATGGTTTTGCTCAGTAAATGAATGTGAAATATTTGCACATGGGGGTCAAAGTCACATATTGCTCGACCGTGAAGGTGTGGCTAGATTTCCCACATAACACATGCCTAAACAAGATTTCACGACCCACCGAAAGCCCTTTTTCATGCACATTTTCCATTCTATGCCCCGGGTAGGGATTCAACAAGTGTCCGTGAAAGCCTGTAGGAGGTGGGATTCAACGTGCCATAGAATCATGACCGTTGCTCGGATAGACGAACCGTTGGATCCATTAGATTCAGTACATCAGTATAGTGCTAGGGAGGCCCTCTAGTCTAGTTCCATGGATAAGAGACCATTTTTTTGGTCAATTTTGGAAACTAGGGTTTTGTTCAGTAAGTGAATGTGAATTTTTGCACATGGGGGTCAAATTCGCATATTTCTCGACTGTGAAGGTGTGGCTAGTGTTCCCACATAACACATTCCTAAAAAATCTTACACGAGCCCTTTTTGATGCACGATTTCCATTCTATGCCCCAGGTAGGGATTCAACAGGTGTCCCTGAAAGCCTATAGGAGGTGGGATTCAATGTGCCATAGAAACATGACCGTTGATCGGATCGATGAACCATCAGCTCCCTTGGATTCAGGACATAGGGATAGTGCTAGGGTGGCCCTCTAATATGGTTCCATGGATAAGAGACCATTTTTTTGGTCAATTTTGGAAACTAGCGTTTTGCTCAGTAAGTGAATGTGGAATTTTTGCACATGGGGGTCAAATTCGCATATTGCTTGACTGTGAAGGTGTGGCTAATGTTCCCACATAAGAAATGCCTAAACACACTTGCATGAACCACCAAAAGCCCTTTTTCATGCACGGTTTCCATTCTAAGCCCCGGGTAAGGATTCAATAGGTGTCCCTGAAAGCCTGTAGGAGGTGGGATTCAATGTGCCATAGAATCATGATCGTTACTCAGATCGACAAACCATTAGCTCCGCTGGATTCAGGACATAGGGATAGTGATAGGGTGACCCTCTAATCTGGGTCCATGGACAAGGGATCACTTTTTCGGTCAATTTTCGAAACTAGGGTTTTGCTCAGTAAGTGAATGTCCAATTTCTGCACATACGGGTCGGCTTTGCAAATTCTTTGACCGTGAACGTGTGGCTAGCATTCCCACATGGAACTTGCCTAAAAACTCTTGCACGACCCACTGAAATCCCTTTTTGATGCATGGTTTCCATTCTATGCCCCAGTTAGGGATTCAACATGTGTCCTAAAATCCTGTAGGAGGTGGGATTCAAGGTTCCATATATTGATGACCATTTCTCAGATCGATGAGCCGTAGGCTCCGTTGGATTCAGTACATCGAGATAGTGCTAGAGTGGCCCTCTACTCTGGGTCCATGGACAAGGGATCATTTTTTTTTTGTCAATTTTGGAAACTAGGGTTTTGCTTAGTAAGTGAATGTGAAACTTTTTTCACATAGAGGTCAGCTTGAAGGTGATTGTAGATATTCCCCTCAGCCAAGAGATGTGAGCATTTGTACGATGAAATGCAAGAGGAGACAATGCCATTACGTCAATAACCATGTAACGGAACATGTTTATGTTTAGAAACAAGTGGCCAACCTATTACACCATTATTACAAAATATATATATCTTCACGCTATTAATGCTTCGAATAATACTCCATAAACATGAATTTATAAAACAAGATTCAGAATAGTACTTCTCTAATCAATTTAAACTATAATAAAATCACACATAACTTTCAACTCTTTCAAAGTTGTTACTCGAGGTCATTCATCAAATGACATGTACATTAACAAAATGATAAAATAATGTGCAGGACATACATAATGTGCAGGATATAGTCATAACCATTATTTTGAGTCAACCTTATAATACTCGGATACTTTTAGGTTTGATGTGTATCCCATGTATTCGTTAGATGAAAGACATCATGCCAAACACTAATTTTATTTATGTAGACCACATAGGTGCATCACTTAGGTGTGTCAACTTTGTGCTTGCTTTAAAAGTTTGTTAGGTTGTTATGTGGGTAAGGTGCTTTTGTATTCCACCAAGTCGGATCAGTTGCTTAGCTATGCTGGGTACTTATGTGTATTAGGTATGTTCCATCTTTGTGAATACAATTTGACATTGTTAATATAACATTGTATATGCAATTGGATCGTGGTAAAAAACAATTAAAATGTACATTTTTGTCATTACGTGATATTGTAATTGTGGATTGTTCTCAAATTTATAACTAATATCTCCATTCTTGGCCACACATGTATAATCACACTTAAAAGACTGAACCATGAAAATCTCAAGAGCCTTGATATGAAATTTTTTTTATATCATGAAAGTTATAATACAAAAACAGAAGGCCTATCTATGGCCTGTCAATGTACATGTATCAAAAACGTATTTGATGTACATGTGCAAACAAAAGTACATCTATCGTAGACCGCGCCCCTATACTCTAACTCAGGATTGTACATAAAAATACATATTTGTCCTAGACTAACACATCAAAATATAACTTTCTCTTGTTTTTCCTGGACCCTGATTCTTTTCATCTCTTTCTATGACCACTGTGCATCTCTGGCGACTGCAAATCAATGACAATATTTCTTGATTAGGTAACTAAAGTAGTACTATCCAGTAATAACAAAGTTTGAAAATTTAAAATATGACTCAATTGTAAATAAAACAAAGACTCACAGCATCTGTCGGTGGTATAGGTGCCTCTGGTGTCGAGGGTATAGGTGCCTCTGGTGTCCTCCTCCTTGCAGAGAGCCTCTCTGCAATGCTTCTCTGCGAATAAAAAAAAATATGTCAATTATCTCAAGAATTATCAACATGTACATGAATGAGAAAGTACTAATCAATTATGTAAAAAATGAACATCTCACCGAAAAAAACATTTCTAGGGGATTACGCTGGGACTCTTCAGTAGTAAGAGGAGCCATAGGTTGAACATCAACCTCAGTTGCATGCACTAATGGACCAAGGTGTGGCTACATTCACCAAATGATTAAATAGTTAGACATCGTACATGTCCATAAACAATACAAATGAAATGTACAGCTACAAATATTCAATTAGATGTACCTCTGTGTGACTTATCCCTATTGTAGATGCAACATTGACCGTAGCATCAACAATCCCACTAAGTTCTGGCACGGATGACTCTACATCCTAATGTTGTAAACATGCGAAAATAACATTAAGAAAAAACACTTGTGAAGTGAATTCATAGCTAACCAACAACTTCCATTGGAAGTGTGTACATTACCGTGGGATGAGTAGGTTGATCCTCATGCACACCTGCTCTGTTCAAGGAAGAGGGTCATCTGGTGTAAACAACCCCCTTATCTATGTTTGGACTATGGGGAGATCCAAACCAAAGAGGCGATGCAGGGATCTGCGATGAGAGTCTGTATTCATAAAGTGTTACCATAGTTAGACATGGATTTGAATGGATGGAATAATATGTGCCAAACAACTAACATGTTGTAATATACTTACCCCTTCTTGGGACATATCTCCCCCATGGGAGTGACTGCTTCCATCAATTTCTTGCCCCTCTTCAAATGCTAATAGCATCTGGAAGTTTAAAATTATAAATATTAGTGATCTATAAAGGAGTGTATAGTAAGAAATTTAAATAATTCGAACAAGATTCAGTCATAAACCATGTACTTACATTCTTCAAGTAATTGTAAATTCCACTTTGGACTATGTCGTTGATACCAACGTCTCTAGCATCACGTTCTAAGTGGGGTTCCTGCAACTTCAAAAATTGTAAATATTAGACAATTTAATAAATTAATCAAGACTAACACATGCATTAACAAAATTATATGTAATAACAAAATGACAAGTATTTAAATATTACCTCAATGGTGGTTGTTTGGGCCTCATGTACAACCACATCGGGTGTAGTACCACCCCCGTGAGAGGCATCAATACCCCGCAAGAGTAAATATTGCATATATTACGAATCTTTTAATATGTTACATATAGTATGGAAAAATTAAAAATTGAACAATAACAGAGTTTTAAAACAATGTCCTTACCTGACCACCAGTCATCGTAGTGGTACCATGTCTTGGTCCAGGACCATAACAGGGTCCCCCACATGATGTCCAGACATGTGGCTCGCTCTAAGGCACATGGGATGTCGGTCTATCCCCACCAATAGATGTCCCTCCACCACCATAAGCTGGTGGTTGTACACCAGCAGAGGAAGAGGGCGCTCTCTGGTCAATAGTGGTCATGTGTCGAGAGACCATCTCAGCTAGAGTAAAAAGTACCTCCTATGTCTGGGCAACCATGTCATGTGCAGGAGGGATGTCTGCCCTAGGTAGCTGGGAATGGGGTGCAGGTATCTATGGATTGGAATCTCTATGCCTAGCATTGGGTCAGTGTTGGGGCATCCCCCTACCAACTCCCTGGAAGCCCAACATGTCAAAATATTTGACATGTTTCCCCATCACAAACTATGCATACAATTTTCAGAGGAAGTACACCAGTACTTCCCTATTGTTATGAGGGGGAATGTCAAAAGCCATGTACCACCTATCCATCCAATTGTCTCTGATGGGAGAAAAGGTGCACCACTCAATAGAAATATGTGGCCTGTTGATCTTCGGAATGTCATCCATCCCAGGCACTCTAAACAATGAATATTTGTGTTGTTTTGTTATTTTGATCTTTTTTACCTCATTGTAACTTAACCCATTAGCATATTGTTGTCTTTTCCTCTCCCTGTAAGATGCGATGCTATACAAAGCATTATTCGATCTTGCGATCGTATCAAAAATAGAAAACAAAGAATCTGACAAGGAGCGGCGGAGCTCATCTCCACCCCTCCAAGCAGAACCAATCTCTCTCAAATGGGCAATAAAACTCAGTATCTCCGCATTGTTATCCATAGTAGCCACTGCAATCATAAATTCAAATAAAATATCATTATAAATATAAACACATGATATAATGACATATCTAAGCACTAAAAATTGTATAACTAATATATGACAAATAACAACATATAAACTAAATCTATCATGTAAATTTAAAAATTGATCTTGAATTTTACAGTAAAGAATAAACATTTAACATTTTTTCATTTCATATTTATGTCCTAAATTAAAGTATTAATTCCAATTTTTAAGTATGCATGTGTACATAAAGTGTCTTGAGTACATATGTTGATTGCGAAGCTCCTCTAGCTTATTTTAAGGCTTGGATTAAGAAGTTTCGTCGAAATTGTGAGGTGCTGACTATTGCCTTTGCAGGACCAGCTCCCAGATTGCAGGTAGACGCAACAAATAGCCTTTAGAATAGGTGGCATAATGTGTTGTTGATGAATAAAATCCCAGTATAGGCAACGATTTTGTTAGATATGTAATTATTTGTTTTAGTGTGATGTTTTTTGGACTCCAAAGTCTATTTAGCAGATCTTTATGGATTTTATGGTTGCAAGGGTTCCACTAGATTATATCATGTATGATAGTATGCGATTGGCATGTTTAATCAAATACATCAACCTACCTATGTATCTTTATGTTCATAGAGTCTATTGTTGAACTTTGTTGTCTTGACCTTAACCAAAAAGTACCCTTCGTTCAAGACGAAATATTTGTTAAAAGCATGGGAAGCTTCTATACCTTATTTTAACACTTGGATTGGGAAGTTTCATCAAAACTATAAGGTGTTTATTGATGTTCTTGGAAGACCAACTTCGATATTTCAGATAGAGGAAAGGGATTTACCATGTTTGTTTATGTATTTTAGGGGAATATATGAATTCTACTTGATTTTTTTTAGTTGTATGCAAGCTTGCAACATAATTGACAAACTTTGCATATTTGTTAATTTTGGTTTGGATTCACAATAGTGAAGTTAGTTTGTTTTTTATGAGTTAATTGGGGTTTTGGTTTACATTAGGCATGTAAATTACTTATGCAAAATTGCAATATGCTTGGAAAACTTTGCATATTTGTGGATTTTGGTATGGATTCACAAGGATCCTTGTGAATATTCATATGGAAATAGTGAAATTCATTTGTTTTTTGAGTTAATTGGGGTTTTGGTTTCCATTGGGCATGGGAATTTTGGGCATGAATTTTGGTAAATAATTAAAATTATTTAATTTTTATGATTAAATTGGGGAATTGGTTTCAATTGGTCAATTACATTGGGGTTCTTGTTTCCATTGGGGTTTTTGTTTCCATTGGCCATAATTTAATTTATTTTGGTTTAATTTTTCAATTTAGGGCAAATAAATTGATGAACAAAGAGAAAAAAACATGAAAAGAAATGAGTGAAATACCTCACAAATAGGAGGTTTATCCAAAGGTGGAGATGGATGTATTTGGCACACCCAAATATGCCGGGCTTTGCTCCAAAGAAGTCCAATAGCTGTGAGATGTGGTGAAAAAGATGCGCTCGACCTATTTTTAAAAAAAGGCTTTCCAAAATGCATGTGCGATTTTGTTCACTAAAATGGAGGCGCGATTTTCTTGAATAAAATGGAGGCACGATTTGCTTAAATAAAATTGAGGTGCGATTTGGTTTACTATCCTAATTGGCATGCCTGTTGGTAGCCTTGGAACTAGGCTTGGCAGGTTCGGGATTGCTTGGGATGATTTCTTTTTTTTGGATCAAGAGTGATTGACTTCACTCCACCATTGCATCTAAAAGGTCCCTCAACTTCTTGCACACACCCTTATGTGTATGTGTTTCTCCCTCCCTTCTTAACCCAGCTTCTCTATCTCGTCAGATCTCCCTGACCCACACTTTGTCTCTTCCTCTATAGAGATGAGATAGAGAGAGTGAGTTAGGGAGGAAGGGAAAGACAAAGACACATAAACAAATTTCCCTAACCCTCTCTCCTTAATCTCCCTCCCTTCTTAACCCACCTTCTTTATCTTGTCATCTCTCCCTAACCGACACTTTGTCTCTTCCTCTATATAGAATGTATGGGATAGAGAGAGTGATTTAAGGAGGAACGGAGAGACAAAAACACATAAACACAATTCCCTAACCCCACCTCCTTCTATATAACCCCACCATCTTCCTTACTTTCCTTAACCCTGCTTGTATCTCTCCCTCTCTCCTTAATCTCCCTATCTCTTCCTCTCTCTAACTCCCGTTATGTAACATTATAATGCAAATGTGTTATAACAACACCATTTGTCACCTAGTATAGATCACTCACTCAGTCGAACCCAAGGAAACGAAACAACATAAAAAAAGATTGAATCTACTAGAGAAAAAACAACCAAAGATAGAGGAAGACACATAACCAAGTATGGTCTTGTTGATGGCTCGCCAAAGGGAAATCTATATCGGCTTTGGAAGAGATTAATTTTTAGAGAGATCGGGCATAGCAAATTCTGAAGTCGATAACGTATTGGATAATATCCTTTCTTCTGCTCCCCACGTTTCAATGAATTTCCTGTCATCCCCAAACATAATCGAGAAGACCTAGGTTGTGCAATCAACGTTCAAAATTGAACCCTTCCGAGCCCTTCCAAAGGGTTTTATCTCTTCTGAGAAGTATAAAGTTAAAATTGTCGTTCAAAAAAAAATTAAAATTTGAATTTCACCCTTTCAATTAAGAAAGGCATAATTGATATCAACATTTCAGAAGAAGGGAAACATTTGAGATTACCCATTCATATGAATTTCTCAAGATGTTGAAATTCCTATGCTATAAAGTTCAACTCATCAATCAAACTATTAAAAATATGATAAATTATAATCACTCACTCACTCATGTCATGCACTCACTGCTTAGTTGTGCAAGATAACCAATAATCATTGATGACTACAAGGAACTAGCCATCGAGATGTGAATTTGACTCCCAAGTCACTTGGGGCTGCAATCTAAAGTGTGACGTGTCAAAAACTGCGTTTATAATAAAAAATAATAACTACTAGTCTACTACTAGGCCCAAAATGAGCTCAAAACTTTGTTCCTACTACCTATGTGAACCTCGCTACCAATGCCCACTCTTTTTTTGTCAAAATGAAATTCAAAAGGCCGGTTTGATGAGTCCTCCTCTACAAGACTTCATTTCTTGCATGAATATCATGGAGTCACGACAACTATAAACAACACTCAATGTCGTGCATGCAAATACAGATAATGGAATATAGCTAGTATCACAAACTCTGTAGAGGCCTATTTATGCATTGCTATAGAGAGGTGTCACTGGGAACACAATATGGAGAAACCATGTTTATTAATAAAATTAAAAAAAACAATTGTTGTCTCAAGAATAGTCTTCAATTTGATGGGTGGCATGATCGTGATGTAACTCCCTCTGTCCTTCCAAACATTTGTGGTTTCTCACAACATTTGTCCTTGATGCCACCAAAATACATGTAAAAATTACTTGGCATTCCATCGCCTTCTCTTGAAGTCCTCATCTCATAGTCATAAACAAGGATTATTATGCATGCACGTCCTCACCTTACAACATGAATTGGGTCAAGGCACAGAGACAACCATAAAATATTAAATGTGTCAAGACACAAAGATTAAGAGACAACTATAAGTAAGTCTTATATTAAATTTACCATATAAGTCTTTACTTAACACTATCAACTGAGATTTGACATGTTGGATTGTTGTGATCTTCTTATCGCTCCTTACCAATGTGATTGCAAGGCGTTGTTTGAAGGAAAAGTCCATAATTTTAGGTTTTCTTCCTCATTATCATGCCTTTTGGTAAGACAATAAAGAGGGTAGTGACCTGCATCAGCATGGAAAACAATTTCGACATAGAGGTATACACATTAATTGTTTTCATTAAATAACTTAAATTCCTACCCGTCACTGTCAATTCAGTGAATGATGCATGTGGACATGAAAACCATAAACCATCAAGCAAGTAGTGACACACGTGGACACAAAATATCCAAATAGGAAGTATGGTCGAAAAATCCAAAGAGGGCCAGGAAACCCCACACTATCAACGCCATCCAAGATACATGTAGATATCTAAGTAGCAAATTTCAAACTTCTAAGTATTGCACACTACTCAAGAATGAGTACCAACACAAAAGCAATAATGTGGTACTCATTTACAATTGAGAAAACATCATATGCTAAGTGTCTTTATGGACACCAATCCATCTCACCAGACTACATGGACGACTCGCCAATACAACTATTGAGTCAATATAGGAATTACTGTTTTGTACAATACTCACTTCAAATATGCTTGATCACAATCGAACATGGTGAGTAAAAAATTACCTGAGAAAGCATTGCATACTACGCCCCCCCCATAATGTCGATTTGAGTGGAAAAGATGATAGCAATGGATGTCAAAATTGATGGTGAAAGTATGGAGTATGAGATAGAGGTACAAATATGTGAAACAAGATAAGCAAGAAACACTCCAAAGTGGTGATCTACAAGACATTGCAAAATAAGGTAGTATAGGGAGACAAATTCCTGGTGACACTGCAAGCACTATCTACATGAGTGGCATGGAATCCACTATTCAAATGCACAAAATTAGAGGTACCATAAATATTAGAAAATAAGATCGAAGAACAATAACAATAAAATAAGATGTAAAAATAAAACACAGTGACGCATTACAAAAGAGACACCAATATAACGTGGTTCACCCATGATGGGATACATCCACACAGAAATTTCCATTCCTTTATTATTATACCATCTATCTAAATGAAGGGATACAACCTACAACAACCCCTGTTGCACTTCCTCTTCACTCTCTCACACTCTCTCTCACACAATCACAAATATCGTTTTACAATGCTACAATACAATTGCACAACCGTATTACAATGCTTTCCTTTTATAGGGAATGACAAGGGGAAAATAACACGGGTCAGTCAGTACCATTGGCCCGTAAATTATTGGCCAACAAACATCACAAAAAATTCTTTTGGGGGCCCGTTGGCCCCCAAATCCTCGTCAGGGGACTACTATCCCTCGGACCCCCCAGCTGGGGAGGTCATTCCCCCCCCCGACACCCCCCTGGTTGGGCGAGTGTACAATAAAACTAGGGTACAAACACAACTGAACAATAACATCTCTGAATCAATAAGATTAGGATCCATAAGCAACAATAAAAAACCATCATGGACAACAATTCTCATCATCGATCCTACAAACATGGCCACACTTTGATGTTAGGTACCATCGATGTTAGGTACCCTTTTTATAATACAAGAATCAACATAAATTTATTGAGATTAGGAGATAAAAAATGTGAAAGAGCCAAAATAATATTGTTGTGCAACAACTCACTGGAATGCAAGTGAATTTCTCTTTGCAATGCCTCAAACGGTATGGAAAACTCACACTTTGATGCAAAGTTATGGAAAAAGCAACATTGCTGATAACTTTGAAATAAAATTGAAAAAAAATCTAATCTGGGTCCAAAAATCAAACAATGATTTAGCTAAAAACAATATGGTAAGCCTCAAAGATGAAACCCGAGTCTCATTCATAACAACAAAATGCACAATCCACCTTTCCACAATTTTGATTGACATACACAAATATATAAATATATGAAACTTTTAAGTCACATCATAAAATGTTTGGTTATGTACTCAAACAAGAAAACATCATATGTTGAGTACCACTTATATGGACGCTAATCCATCTCATTGAACTACATGGTAACTAGAAGCTTCAACTGCTTAGTCAATACAAGAGTTGATGTTGTGTATAAGGTTCTCTCTAAAGATGATTGATCTCGATCACACATGGTGAGTAAAAAATCACCTGAGGAAGCATTGCATACCAGGCCCCACCCAATGCCACCCACAATGTTGAATTGAGTGGAAAAGATGATGATTCCATTGTACAAGAAGGATTGCATACAGTAAATATGGAGAAGAAAGTGACATTATTGAAGATTGATCTAGACAAAAGAATATGATAAGGTCAGGTGAATCTAGATAAGATTATTTTTAATTTATATGGGGATGAATGTGAACACCATTATTTTGAATATGTTCTCCTTGTATCTCGACCTCTCGTCAAAATTGGCTCTGTGAAATATTGATTTTCTTTATAAATTCATCCTGTACAGTTTTTAAACCTCATCTATGGTCCCAATATTGAGGGTATACTATAGACATGGCCTCCAACAATTCATCTCAAGGAAACCGTTCTCTTATCTATGATGATAGTGATTTTGCAATTTCTTTCAAGTTGTGTCTCACTGAAATTACAACATTGTGAAATCGTTCTCTTGAGACGGGCCACTGTTTGGTGGATCTTCCTATCTTTTAATTATAATAAAAGGGAATCATATGCCCATGAACTTCCATATATAGCATCCCTTTTTCATCAAACTTTTAAAAAAAATCATCATTTTCTATATTGATTATCTTCCTCCAATTTGTAAATGCTAAATTTGTAAAAGAATCTGCCATAATATACAAATTATCCAATGCAAGACATGTTAATTTTCTTGCTCTTGTGTATTCAGCCATATACATTGTGTGACTCTGAGCCATCTTCAGAAGGTTATTCATTTCATGAAGCATAGGAAGAATTCCACCCAATGTTAATAATGTCTCTATATCAGTTAGTAGAAATAGAAGAGTTTGAGCTTTTTCTACACTTGAGCGATGCTCATACATCACCCATACCAAGGATGCATATTCATTGAATATTATTTCAGCTGGTCCCTTTAATGATATCCATCTTGTATCAACATCTTTTAATATTTTTTTTCCATTTGTAACACCATCAGAAAAAAAAAAAAAATTTAAACTCTAAAAATCGTTTGGGACTCCGACAAAAGTATGCATGAACCTCATGTACAAGATATTCAACCTTTGAAACCAATGAATTTTTTTTCACTATTTTAAATGCAAGATTCATCCTGTGAGCCATACAATGAATACTAAGCATATATGGTGAAGCCAAGAGTTGCAGTCTAGCATAAAAGCCATTATGTTGTCCTTGGATTACTGATGCTCCATCTACTCCAACACATACTAACTTTTTTGCAACCATGGAATGATTCATACCCCCAATTTCCTTCAAACTATCAATAACAAGTTCATAAATATTTTCTGTTGTAGAAATTTTGGTCATTTTATGAATTCCAAGTAGATAGGAATGCCCGATATGGTCATTTACCATATAAATGCTCATGAAAATCCATGAAGTATTATCAATAGTTGTAACTTCATAGTGTCACTTTTGTAAATCCTTCAATCCCATCCCAAGTTGTTCTTAAGGGGGGATGTTAGGATATTTAGACACTTAGGAGTTAGTTAAAATCAACTTGTGTAATATATCTGTTAGGTAAAAGTGTGTTTCTTTAGTATGCATTAGTATTCATTTGTAAATATTCTAATCCGACAGTCATGATATGTTCTAGACATATAGTGATCCACCGATTCAACTTCTCTTAGATCATACCTACCATTGATCCATGGCTTAACACCTGATTGGTCTATGATCTCTATTTAAAGAGCATATAGGGTCCTTGCTAGTTGATCGATTATGAGAAGCTCATGTAACTTTCTTTCTTTTGCATAATAAATTGCTCCAAGTAGCTATTTGGCTGGGGCTGTGGAATGTTTCCCTCTTGAGGGTTTTAATCATGTGACAAACATCGATGTGTTGATCTGTGATCTATTTGTGTGAAGCAGTTGCTAAAGGTGTTTGGTCTTTTGGGAGTACCCTATGTACCCGAACAATATCTATCTTTTATTCAAGTTCCAAATTTTCCATCTTCTCATTAGTCTGTATCGAGTGGTTTGGAATGGGGAAAATATCTAGCTTAAGTAGAAAAGGACGACATGAAAGAGAAGATTGCAAATGCTAAATTTTTGTCACTATCTTTGGATGAAGTTACAACTATTGATAAGTTTAGGGTCACATGGGTTATAATTTTAGGGTCACTACCAGTAAGGATAAGATCATCAACATAAAGAAAAAGTATGATGAGATGGTTTCCTACTTTCTTGGTATAGACATTGGGGTCAGAATGGCATCTAGAAAAACCAGTGTCAAGGAGAAAGTTATCCATTTTGGCATACCAAGCTCTAGGAGCTTGCTTAAGGCCATATAAGGATTTCTTAAGGAGAGAGACAAGGATAGAGTTATCTTGAACATATCCAGGAGGTTGTTCCATGTAAATTTCCTCATGTAAATCACCATGTAAAAAGGCAGACTTGACATCCATTTGATGGACTTCCCAGTTATGTAAGGCTGCAAGGGAAATAACAAGGCAGATGGAATTCATTTTTGCGATAGGAGAAAAGGTTTCATTGTAGTCAATCCCTTCAACTTGGGAAAAACCTTTGGCAACTAATCTTGCCTTAAGTCTTTCAACACTTCCATCTGATGCATACTTAGGTCTGTAGACCCATTTACATCTCACAATTTTTCTTCTTTTTGGAAGAGGAACAAGATCCCAAGTATCGTTCTCCATTAAGGAATGATATTCTTCATCCATAGCTACATCCCAATCTGGATTCCTGAAGCTTCTGCAAAAGTTTTTGGATCATGATTCTTGGAAACTTGAGCCAAAAGAGAAGAAGCTTGCTGAAACTGAGAACGTGTTCGACATTGATCTCTAGGATCATCAGCAAGATCATCATCTGCTTCACATGTTGAATGGACCCATCGAGGAAGTATTGGTGCTAGTGCAATTGGAGGAACATGAGCAGGCGGGGGTGGATTTTCATCCTCGCTGTCATCATCAGAAACTGGAGTTGGAAACCTGTCAAGGAATTTGGAAGAAGAAGAAGAAGAAGAAGAAGGCACAATCATCGAATCAAGCTCGCAGGCCAAAGATGGCACACCCACCAAGTTAGGCTCGCAGGCCAAGATATTTTCATCAAATTTAACATCTCTTCTAATGATTATATCATGTGAATGGGGTTGAAGAAGTCTATAACCTTTTACGTCTTCATAATATCCAACAAATATGCACTTTTCATTTTTAGGCTACAATGCTTTCCATTTTTCATCCAGAATGTGAGCCCATGCTTCACAACCAAACACACAAAAGTGACTTACATCTGGTTTAATTTTACTCCATGCTTCTTCCAGTGTTATACCTTGTAAAAATTTAGTGGGTGTGTGATTAAATATGTAATTTGCAAAATTTATGGCCTCAGCCCAATATTGAAGACTCAGTTCCTTAGATTGGATCATATAATTAGCCATTTCTTTTAAAGTGCGGTTCTTCCATTCAACTACACCATTTTGTTGTGGTCTATATGGAACAATGTGCTGTTGTTGGACTCCTTGTTTAGTGCAGAAAGTAGTGAACTTGTTGTTAACATATTCTCCTCCATTGTCAGATCTTAACTTAATAATTTGATGACTAGATTTTTTTTCAACAAGGGCCTTGTAGGTCAAGAACGTGTTAAATACTTCACTCTTAAGTTTTAGGAAGTAAACCCAAGTGCGTCTGGAGTACTCATCAATGAAAGTTAAGAAATATTTGAAACCAAAAAAGGATGCAGATGGAAGAGGACCACACAAGTCACTATGCACAAGCTCCAAAGGAACCAAGCGTGCCAAGATGCATGTTTGTCAAAACTATCCCGATGATGTTTTTTGAGTACACAACCAGAACAAATACCATCCTTGCAAGATACCATCAGAAGACCAGTCACCATATTGTCTTTACATAGTTGTTGCTATGAGCGATAATTTAAGTGACCAAATCACTTATGTCAAAGTTTGCTCAAGTTATCACTATGAGTAACAAAAACTGAAGGAAAAGGTGATGACCCAAAGTTGTTAAATTTGTACAACCTGGTAATATCCTCAACAGTTCCAGTAGCAAGGACATTTTGAGGATTTTTAAAATCCTTGATTAGAACTTGGTGAGGTGTAAACGTCACAGTTTTACCTTCACCTGAATGAGTAATTTGATAGATTGATAACAAATTGCAGTAAATTTTTGGAACACATAGTACATCACTGAAATGACCATTTTTTACTGGAACTGTTCTAGATCCTACAACACTTAGATATCTATCATCACCAACAAATATTTGTTTGGTGTTACATTCATGCATAGTAGAAAAGATGGCTTGATCCTTATCCATATGATAAGATGCTCTAGAATCAATGAGCCATTCATTTGAAGTAGAAGAAGAAGATGCAGTATAAGAGTAACTAGAAGCACAAAGTGCATGTCCATGAGAGTTAGATTATGAAGACGAATCTAGGCTGATGTGGTGCTTCTTCATTGCTACTTCCAAGGCTGCCATCTTCTTAAAACACTCAGATTCATCATGATTATCTTTCCCGCAAAAATTGCAATGACACTCAGTCTTCTTTCCTTTTTGATTGGATCTTTTGTCATTTTTTAAATAAGGAGATGATTGAGAGGGTTTGGGACCCTTGTTGTTTGGCTTATTATTGCAAAAATTTTGTTTCTTGGAAGGTTTGGACTTTTCTTTTTGTTGGGATAATAAGGCTTTCCCAGGTGTATCTGCATTGTTAATTATTCCAAGATGAATGAGCTTATATTTCTCTCTAATTAAGGAATCACAAAAGGATTCAAGACTAGGATCTTGATAGTTAGCTGGAGTCAAGGATTCTTTCATTGAGTAGAATGCAGATACAAAAATAGAATATGTAGGTCCAAGTTTGGAAAGAATATGATAAATAAGGAATTATTCCAGGATTATTCCAAGATGAATGAGCTTATCTTTCTCTCTAATTAAGGAATCACAAAAGGATTCAAGACTAGGATCTTGATAGTTAGCTGCAGTCAAGGATTCTTTCATTGAGTAGAATGCAGATACAAAAATAGAATATGCAGGTCCAAGTTTGGAAAGAATATGATAAATACATTGTTTGTCTTCTTTCTTAATCTTGCATTCTGCACATAAGAGTCTAAGAGTTTTATACTTAGATAAATAGTCTCGAAGGCATGAAAAATAATTTGGATTCAAAGAAATCAACTCATTCTCAAGTTGATGACCCCGAATTTCATTGTGTTTACCAAATACAGATTCCAACTTTTCCCAAGATAAATCAGGTTCATCAATTATAGATATGTGGAATCGCAAATAAGTAGAGATTGAAATCCCAATAAATCCACGAGCTTCATCACATCTACTTTCCCATTTAATTTTCTTATCATCATCAGTGGGTTCTGTTTCTTTTCCTGAGGTTATCCTGAAAATTCCCCTACTTCGCAGAACATCATCCATACGAGATTTCCATGAGAAATAGTTAGAACTTGTAAGTATAATATCACAAGGGGTGGCCATGCTGTAAAATAATGGCTGAAAGAACATAAACTAACTGTCTATATGCAAAGAGTTTGAAGAAATATGCGGTTTTAAAAAAAACGGCACTGAAAACTGATTCTGGATGATGAAGTTATGCTTGATCAAAGAAAATGTTGAAGATGTCCCCAATAGTGACGTGGCAGATATGAACTTGACCAACTAAAAAAAAGAACCCCCCTCTTCCCAAGATCAACCTTTGACAATCACTTTATATTAAAGTTGCTTTGAAGTGAATCACTTTTGTAGAATAAGTGAGATTCACTTTTACAATAATGTTACTTTTAAATAGTGCGGCAATAAATTAAAAGACTTAAGTGACTCACTTTTTATTTTATTTTATTTATGTGAGATGCACTTTTACAATAAAGTAACTTAAAAATAGAAATTGCATGCGCTAAAAAGTAGCTTAATAAAACTTAAACTCAAGACCTATTAAGGAATAAAACAACTTTGGACCAAGTGAGCTAAGTTTAAAAGGTACGTAAAAGAATGGAAAGAGGAAGGATTTTTTTTTTACTCTTCTCTCTCGTTCTCCGTGCTTGCCTTTTTTCTTGCAAATCACAAAAAAAAATGAAAAACAGAAACAAACAAAAAGATTTCCACAAAAAAGGGTTAGATCTTAGTCAGCTTACCCGAAAAGTCTACGTTTTCAAGTTTTCTCAATTTTTCTGATTTTTCGTGATCGCACAAGGTGCATGGCAAAGAGCATATGTAGCCGAGAAGACAAGAAAAAAACTTTCCCTTTCTGTTTCTGATTCGCTACGATCGCGCAAGGTGCACGGCAAAGAGCATATGCAACTAGGGAAGGCAACAGCCCGAGACTAAAATAGTAAATATCTAGTAATAAAACTAATAAAATATGATAGATTAAAAAAAATAAAACAAATCCGTCACTGTAACATTATACCTTCAGATTTGCCGAAATGGGTGTTTCTGGAACAAACAGAAATAGTTTTAGGTCAAATGAAAGCTATTTCCCAATGGAAACGATGCTCCAGACGCAATGGAACAACTCCCACAGGACACAAATGCACAAAAAATCTAGAACCAGAAACCATTTCAAAGTTTCGGCAACATCGGTTCTATCAAAACCGAAAGCAGCTCTTCATAAACACTCTGATACCATGTTCGGGTACACAGGGTACTCCCAAAAGATCGAACACCTTGAGCAACTGCTTCACACAAATAGATCACATATCAACACATCGATGTTTGTCACGTGGTTAAAACCCTCAAGAGGGAAACAGTCCATGGCCCCAGCCAAATAGCTACTTGGAGCAATTTATTATGCAAAAGAAAGAAAGTTACATGAGCTTCTCATAATCGATCAACTAGCTAAGGATCCTCTATGCTCTTTAAATAGAGATCATAGACCAATCAGGTGTTAAGCCATGGATCAATGGTATGTATGATCTAAGACAAGTTGAACCGTCGGATCACTTTATGTCTAGAACATATCATGACCATTGGATTAGAATATTTACAAATGCATACTAATGCATACTAAAGAAACACACTTTTACCTAATGGATATATTACACAAGTTGATCTTAACTAACTCCTAAGTGTCTAAATATCCTAACAGATATTTCGTCATTTTTGGATAATCTGTCATAGGACAACCATTGCATAGGAGGTGAAATACAATGCTTAATTGTATTATCTTTGATAACAAATTTGTTTCCATCATCTTTCCAAATTGAGATGTGATGGTTCCTCCAATTTCCTCGAGTTTTTTCTTATTTAGTAAGAATTTACTATATTCCACTTCAAATTGGAGATGTCGACATTCACTAATAGATTTCCATCTGCCATTAGATTTATTCTCATCATTTGCAGTTTTCTTATCATACACCTTCCCAACATGCTTCTTGATTGTGTCTAACTTCATCTGCAATTTCACTACCTTGCCAAGTTTCCAACTACATTAAATGCATTTAACTTCTCGTGAGGTCTCATTCTCATTTGTTGGAGGTATTGGTTCAATACATGGGTATCTTGAGACCCAATCAAATTTGAATTTTTTCCCTGCATCCAATTGGCCCTTTTTCTTTTTCCATGAATGCACTATGTCACCTTGCAATGAAAAATATTCAACATTTGAACTACCAATCTCAGATGGAATGCATTTGTCTCACTTTGATCATTAGAGGAATGTATTCTACCATCCATTGTCTGGGTTGCAGATGCATTCTCAAAAGTGTTGACATCTCTCTCACAGATACCTTGCTCAAGAGAGCTTGAAGCATGAATAAGATGTGGATTATTGGATTGATGCTTTTGAAAATATGATATTACATCATTTTGTTTTGATGTTTTATTTTTCTTTCCACAATCCATGTTTGACATCTTACTTAATATTCCAAAATTGAAATTCCAAATCGATATAGAAACCAGAAGTGAAGCCTACATGAGAAAAATGATATAAAATTAATACAATGGAACATTATCAATTTATATTGACCTGACTTACAATGAATGTTTACATTGACTCTTTCAATGAATTTTAATTCACTCTTTCATTGACTCTTTCCCCGAAGGAGGTATAACACTAATACAACTGGAAGGTGTCAATGAAACACAACTGCACTGACTAGATTCAGGGCAAGTGGGGACTCCACTTGTTATCTTGTCCCTTAATGGTCCAGCGCACATGTGGGGACCTGAATATTGACAAATCAATAAACTAATAGAATTAGAAATAATGCTTGATCTTGGACTCCACTAGCCTATTGAGGTCATTATTGTGTTCAAATCACGCAAATCACTTCAATGTGAGACGCATTTCATATCATGAAAAGTTTTATATTGAAAGAAAAGGTCTAACTTTATGTAGACCTAAGTGTTTCTATTATCACTTTTCTATGCAATTTACATGACATTTACCTCAAAGTGAAATTGACATTGGTAAATCAATCTAATCTTGAAACCCAAAGAGAATAGGTATTGCAACATATTGGATAAAGAAATCAAGATCAAAATAATTTACAAGCAAAGAAATCCAAATCAAAATCAATATAGTTTACAAGAAAGAAAAGCCTAGATTATGACAATGGCATGCCTATGTACTATGGTGGTAAGAAGATCACAAGTAAAGAAATTCAATGAAAGTGAATATTTTATAATCAATGAAAGACATTATCATTTTAAGTACAAATCATTAAGTTCAAAATACAACATTTTTGTTTGAAAAAAAGATGGAGGTCTCTACACATGAGAAGAAGATTGATATACCATATATATCCACATTATTCTTTTGGAAAACAATCCACACAATTCAAACAAGAATGACATACATCATGCCGTCAAATCCCAACATTCATGACATACACATATGTAGACTTTGTTCTATGTAACATAAAGGATCATTGCCTAAGATGATGAAAAATGTCTCCTAATGGTGTGTACTGAATAGGTATATAATGTAGAAATTCTGACCAGCAATAGATTAATTTCACTCACAACAAATTACAATTGATCATGCAAATTGTCAACAATAGAGACTGAAAATGGAGCTGTAACACAAAATTATATTAACTCAGTGTACAATAGCCAACCCTGTAAATAACATAGGCTGCTGAATAAATAGAATACATGAAGAAATCGAATGCATGAGGAAGCATCCAAATCTAGCATAAAGCAGGCTTACCCAAAATAGGCAAATCCCCCATAGGTGTAAAAAGCTGATCCCAAATCTATCATGAGGCTCACGAATTGGCAAGGGCGCATGGGCAAGCTAATGAGTGGTGGAATGGTAGCTCATACATGCTTTTGCATGGAGGAAAGAGTGGAGGAGGAAGAGGCAACAAAGCTGATTCACCTCACCTAGTCTTGCTTTCCTATGTGCCTTAAAACACAGAAAAAGCAGGGAATAAAGCAAAAAAAGTAGATAGGCGCCTAGGAGGCCAGGAATAAAGAAAATTTGATTCCTAAGACTTTCCCAAGTGCTACATGAGTCAAAGATGGCAAGTTTGACCTCTATGGATAGGCAATTAGCAATTTGCACATGGTGGGACTCATGGACTAGGCAAATAAGACAAAAATAAATGAATTAATGTCTAAGTGGGTAAATACTATGGGTTGATTATTCTAACACCCCCCCCCTTAAGCTTGACTTTATGAGTAATAAATCAAAATATAGGGCCTAACAACAAGGCTTAGTCACCCTTTTACATACTGCAAGTCCATATGAACCAAGGAAAGAGGCAAAACCAACTTGGGAAAATCCTCCCTTAAACATGGACTGTAAAACAAAATTGTAGAATCTTGTCTCCACTCATGCCTTTACAGCATGATCAGCAATCCCCAGCAGTGATTTGAGATTGCTGAAGGTCTTCTCACAAAATGCTTTGGTGAAGATATCAGCTACTTGTTCTGAAGATGAACAGAAGAGTAGGTGAATGGTGCCATCATGCACAAGCTCTCTGATGTAGTGCATGTGAATCTCAATGTGTCTGGTTCTCTGCTTCTGAACTGGATCTTTGCAGATTTGAATGGTACTCTGGTTATCACAGTAGATGGTAGTTGAGTACTCAGGTTCGAAACCACACTCTCCAAGTAAACCCTGCAACCATAAACACTGAGTTGCTGCATTGACAACTCCTCTGTACTCATCTTATGTAGATGAGAGTGCAATGGCACTCTGTTTCTTGCTTGACCAACTGATTGGCCCTTCTGCAAGCATGAACACATAACCTGAAGTGGACTTCCTGTCTGTGCTATCACCTGCCCAATCACTGTCAGTAAAACCAATTAACTCAAGATCAGAATTGGCTTTATAGAAAATCCCATGTGTCCTTGTTCCCTGAACAAAGCTAAGGATCCTCTTGGCTGCTTTCCAATGGATCTCATGGGGCTGATCCATGAATCTAGAAGCAACACTGACTGCATAACAAATATCAGGTCGAGTATGTGTCAAATACAATATACATCCAATCAACTGTCTATACAAAGTGTTGTTTACCATCGGTGGAGAATCATCTTCCTCCAGCTTTACTCCTGAAAGGAAAGGAGTTTTGCTTGCTTTGCAATCTTGCATTCTGAATTTGATTAGCAAATTCAAGGCATATTTGGACTAGTGCACCTTGATTCCAACTTTGGTTTGAGCAATCTCAAGCCCCAGAAATTGACTTAAGAGCCCCAAATCTGTCATGGAGAAGGCTTGGTTCATAGCTCCTTTTAGGGAAGCAATCTCAGCCTGTGAGCTTCCTGTAATGAGGAGGTCATCAACATATAACACAATGATCATTAATGAACCATTAATTACCTTCAGATAGACATTCGAATCTGATTTGCACCGAACAAAATTCAGAGATAGCAAGAAGCTATCTATCTTGGCATACCAAGACCTGGGGGCTTGCTTTAGCCCATACAATGACTTTCTCAACCTGCACACAAGAGAATGGTCAGTAGAAAAACCTTGGGGCTGCTGCATATATATCTCCTCAGTGAGATCACCATTCAGAAAGGCACATTTTACATCCATATGATGTACCTCCCATTGCCTTGATGCTGCAATGGATAGAGCTATCCTGATTGAATCCATCTTTGCCACTGGGGCAAAAGTCTCATTGTAATCAATGCCATGAACCTGTGAGTAGCCTTTAGCTACCAATATAGCCTTGTACTTCAGTGGTGAACCATCAGCAACAAATTTGGTCTTATAGACCCACTTACACTGTACTAGTTTTCTCCCAGGAGAAAGATCCACTAGCTCCCATGTGTTGCTTTTCTGTAGCGAGTTGAACTCCTCATTCACGGTAGCTTGCCATATTGGATCTCCTGCTGCTTCTTCATATGTTTGAGGATCAGACTCCACCATCAAATAGCATTTTTCAGCAAACTCAGGATCCTTCATGCA
>LPNX010750535.1:105586-122399 GCA_001517045.1 Pseudotsuga menziesii
TTGCAAAATAATTTTTGAAGGAGAGTAACAACCTACAATGGCTCTGATACCATGTAGAAATTCATGCCAGCAATAGATTAATTTTACTCACAACAATTAACAATTGATCATGCAAAATCACTCACAAAGAGACTGAAAATTGGAGCTGAAACCTAAACTGTATTAAATTAGTGTACAATAGCCAACCCTATAAAATAATAGGTTGCTGAATAAATAACATACATCAGGGATTTGAATGCAAGAGGAGCAATTCGAATCTAGCATAAAGCAGGCTTACCCAAAATAGGCAAATCCCCCATAGGTGTAAAAAGCTGATCCCAAATCTGTCATGAGGCTCACAAATTGGCAAGGGTGCATGGGCAAGCTAATGAGTGGTGGAATGGCAGCTCATACATGCTTTTGCATGGAGGAAAGAGTGGAGGAGGAAGAGGCAACAAAGCTGATTCACCTCACCTAGTCTTGCTTTCCTATGTGCCTTAAAACACTGAAAAAGCAGGGAATAAAGCAGAAAAAGTAGATAGGCACCTAGGAGGCCAGGAATAAAGCAGATTTGATTCCTAAGGATTTCCCAAGCACTACATGAGTCAAAAATGGCAAGTTTGACCTCTATGGATAGGCAATTAGCAACTTTCACATGGTGGGACTCATGGACTAGGCAAATAAGACAAAAATAAATGAATTAATGTCTAAGTGGGTAAATACTATGGGTTGATTATTCTAACATATAATTCCCCATTTTCGACACAATTTCTATAATTTCTTATTCACCAACTTGAAATAATAAGCATTGACATCACATCAATGAAGAAATGAATAATATATCAATGAATTCTAAGCCCAAGTTGTACAACTTGCAAATGATCCTTCTTATATTTATCCAAAATGGCTAGCTTTTGAAAGATCCACTAAATGAATCTATGTATTTAGCATAACCTATCCTTTTCAATAAGGAAACTAAGATGCTATATCTTCATCAAAACACATTAGATATAACACTTATCCTTCATATTTTCTTTGTTATACAAAGCTAACAATGTATAGAAATTAGAGTAACAATGTTGAGCATAATATCAATCACTATACATAACATAGATTCTATACATACAACCCCTTCAACATCTGCACACAAAATTCTCATGTTTATAGATTCCCATTAATTATATGGATTTCGATTGCTAAAATCAAATTCAACTCCATATAAGATAAATATTTACACAAATGACTTACTCTTCCATTAGATTAAAACAAGCTAATAGATTCTATTTTCACTGTTATTCAACTCGAAGACTTCATATAGAAAATCACTCTGTTTCTTATTTAATTTTCTGACCTTGTCATACAATGTAGAGATCGGGCCTATCATATTTACTTTAATATCTGGGCATGAATAACAACAACAAACACTCTTAAACCCCTAATTCTAGGCCCTTTCTAGGCACAAAAACATTGAAAAGAGATCTGTAGCAACTTTGGGAATCATTCATGAGGTAAACACTCTTCATCTTGGGTTTTGAGTTTAAATCCACCATCAAAAATTCCCTAGTACTCAAATCTAGGCACCTTTTAGGAAGTTTTGAGCACAAATAGTGGTCAAAAGTCATATTGCAGCCACTGAAAAGCAATGACCAGAAGGCTGTAGCAAATTCTAGGTTGAGATTGAAAGTAGAAGTACCATCAAAACCCAACTCCGAGCATAAACAACAATAAAAATCATCTAAACTTTAAGTATGGCTAGTTCTGAGTTTTATGGTACAAGAGGCCCCTTATGATGGAAATGAAATTAAAAATGAGTACACAAACAATAGAAGGTGCCACCATAATCTTATCATAACAACCTCTCTCTTATTGGATTCTCACATTCTATATATTTGTTTTAGGCCTAGATTTCACTATTCAACTATAGAAGGTGCATGGTCATGCTATGCTTGAACGTTGATATATGCATACACAAAATGATGTCCAAAGTATTATTGTCACCCATTGTATCATGTTATTTCTACCCAGAACTTCAGTGTTTGATTAGTAGAATTTTTATTAACTTGTTAGTGCTTCTGCATGTTGTCACCAGTATAGCAAGTCAAATCCTTTAGACAATCATAACAAAACCTACTTAGTTTTGGAACTGTTAGGATAGAAAAAATATGCTAAGTTCTAGGTCTAATATTCCTTATCAATATAGCAGTAAGTACCCTTGTCATCCAAGCTTTCAAGGTACAAGGTCTAGTGAAGGAATCACTAGGATTACCCTCATCAAAATTAGGGATAACATTATTGATATATACCTTTTCTATTGGTGGATAAGATAGAACTATTGGATATTATACTATATATACTTCTATCTTATAGCTATAGATGTTGTTCATACTACTCGTGGTGCTATTGGTAATTCTACATGATATGGTATTGGATACACCACTATATATGGATATGAATGAGGAAAAACTTGTTTTACAACCCTAGTTTATGCCACCTATAGGGCTAGATGTCATGCCCCTTTCTGTAATGATGTGAGAGATGATAGTCCCTTCGCTGAGGGTTCTTGGTCCAAATGAGAAATGGTGAAACAGTACCTAGACATGTATTTTATGTTTCTGCTCTTTATTATTCTGTACAGTAAAAAATGGCTTCATCATGGGACCAAGTGGCTTGTGTTGACCAGCCAAACCTCTGTGAGAATATGGGTGCCAAATAAGCACATATTTATGTTTGATTCCTGACCTCTGTCACCTCAAAATCAAAATTAGGAGTGGAAAGAAGGTTCTGAACTTACTATAATTAAGTGTGCTAAATTACAAGTTACTTTTATTTCACAAGAGGTAGAATTCTTGTCCTATTGGATTGGCTTTACACAATAGGGTTTGAACCCGATATCCAATGACAGAATCCGACGACATCCGACATATCGTACGGATGTGTCGGACATCAATGATGAAAAGTACTGAGCCTTTTGAATTATTTTAGCGCCGTCGAATTTCTGACATCGTAGGTGTAGGTTTTTCGACGGAGATGTCGTCGAAAAATGTGACAACTATATCGTCGGATTTTTGACACTAGTTCATAGGTTTTTTGATGGATATGTCGTCATATTTTTCACACTAGTTCGTACGAAATTTGATGGCCTTGGCATAGGAAATTTGACGGCCTTGGTGTAGGAAATTCTACGGCCTTATCGTAGGAAATTTGACGGCCTTGCCGTAGGAAATGCGATGGCCTTTTTTTAGGAAATTCGACGGCCTTGTCATAGGAAATTCGATGTCCTTGTTATAGGAAATTCGACGACAGTTCGTTTGAAATTCGACAACTATTGTCATCATAAAGGGTTTAAAGGTTTATGAGCTATAGGGGTTTAATTATTAGAGTTATAATAGCTATGTTGGAGTTTATAGTGGCTATGTGTCAAGAGTTATAAGCTTTAAGGGTTATGAGTGAGTAATAAAATTTTGAGGTTATACATATTAAGGATTATAATAAGTGGGTTATAGTATAGGCTAATATAAGTGTTAGGGATAGATAGGGGTTATATGGATTAGATATTAGGGGCCAGATGAGCTCACAACCCTCACCAATCGCTTCTAGTTATAATATAAAATCCCTCTCCTATAAGATCAATACCCGTTAAAACCTTTGTATCGACTCCTTTGTATGGGGTAATTCCCACACTTGCACATATTGAGATCTTATCAACTAAGCATAATTAGAGGCATAACTTGTTACATTAGGAAGAACATCCCCCCTCGTATTAGGATTTAGAAGAAAGACTCATTAAACTAATACATTTTTATGGGGATTACAGACATTAATCATAAAAGAAATCTATATAGATATTTTTTATTTTGTGCTTATTAATTCTAACTATTATAAGAATAACAATTTAGATCAAATTTGTCCTTATAATGGCTTAGAACATTATATTTCTAGTTTTAGAACATTAGGAAATTTTGTTTGGTTTTGATATCTTAAATGACCATTGACAAAAAATATTGGGTAATAGACCTTAAATTGTAACTCTCAATTTTGTCACACATAGTAATCCCATAGATAATTCTCATAGCCAAAAGTACTTAATCTTCAAGAAAAATAAACCTTGAAAATAATTGTAAATCAATAAACCTTGTGGCCCAACTATGTGCATATGCATGTGGTGAGGTTGATTCCTTGATGATGCGATGCAGTATGTGCTAATGTGTTAGATCACACTATAATAAACTTAATATTCTTATGACCACGACAAAGGAAATTTAGGTGCTTAAATTTTTCTTTGTTACACAATAGTTAGTTTCCGTTTACACCACTTTTCATTTACTTTCTGTTTGTATCGTCACCATCATCCTCATCCTCATCATCACTATTTTTATCATCATCATAGTCATCGTCGTCATCATTGTCATGATGATGATGATGATGATAATGATCATCATCATTATCACTATTATCATCAATATCATCATCAACATCATCATTAGTATCATCTTCATCATCATTCCATCATCGTCATCATCATCATCACCATCGCCATCATCATCATCATCATCAACATCATCACTAGCATCATCATCCTCCTCCTCGTTTCCATCATCATCATCCTCATCGCCATCATCCTTATCCTTGTCGCCATCATCATTCCTCGTCGCCATCATCCTAATCCTCATCATAGTCATCGTCGTCATTATCGTCATCATCATCATCATCATTATCATCAATAGCATCATCAACATCATCATTAGCATCATTGTCAACGTCATCATCATCGTCATCATCGTCATCATCATCATCATCATCACCATCACCATCATCATCATCATCATCATCATCATCGACATCATCATTAGCAGCATCATCATCATCGTCCTCATCACCATCATCCTCATCCTCATCTCCATCATCATCATCCTTGTCACCATCCTCATCATCCTCATCCTCATCATCACTATTATCATCATCATCATAGTCATCGTCGTCATCATAGTCATCATCATTAATATCATTATTATCATCAGTATCATCATCAACATCATCATTAGCATCGTCAGCATCATCATCCTCATCGTCATCGTCGTCATAATCATCATCATTTCCATCATCATTAGCATAATCATCATCATCCTCGTCGCCATCATAATCATCCTCGTCTCCATCATCCTCATCCTCATTTCCATCATCATCATCCTCATCGCCATAATCGTCATCCTCATCATCCTCATCATTGTTATTATCATCATCATAGTCATCATCATCATCATCATTATTATCATCAATATCATCATCGACATCATCATTAGCATCATCGTCATCATCATCGTCATCATCGTCGTCGTCATCATCATCATCATCTCCATCATCATCATCGTTGTCGTCGTCGTCGTCATCGTCATCATCACCATCATCATTAGCATCATCATCATCATCATCATCATCATCATCATCATCGTCATCATCATTGAAATCATCATCGTCATCATCGTCATCATCATCATCCTCATCATCAGCATCATCATCATCATGTCCATCATCATCACCATCACCATCATCATCATGTCCATCATCATCACCATCATCATAATCATGATGTCCATCATCATCGCCATCATCATCATCAACGTCCTCCTCCTCCTCATCATCATCCTCATCGTCATCATCATCATCATCGACATCATGATCATCATCATTGACCTGTGATCATCATCACCATCATTCTCAGCATCATCATCATTGTCACAATCATCATCATCATCGCCATCATCATCATCATTAGCATCATCATAATCAGCATCGCCATCATGATGATGATGATCATCATCATCATCATCTTGTCCATCATCATCACCATCATCATCATCATCATCATCATCATCCTCACCATCCTCATCATCGTCATCCTCATCCTCATCATCCTCATCATCATCATCATTATTTTTATCATCATCATAGTCATCGTCGTCATCATCGTCATTGTCATCATCATCATCATCATCATCATCATCATCATCATCATCATCATCAATATCATCATCAACATCATCATTAGCATCATTGTCATCATCATTCCATCATCGTCATCATCATCATCACCATCGCCATCATCATCATCATCATCATCATCATCATCGACATCATCATTAGCATCATCATCATCATCATCATCCTTGTCGCCATCATCCTCATCCTCATCACCATCATCATTCATCGTCGCCATCATCATCATCCTCATCCCCATCCTCATCATCACTATACCTTTATGTCGAAACCGTTTTCCATGCTGATGCAAGCCACTACCGAGTCTTTATTGTCTTACCAAAAGGCATGATAATGAGGAAGAAGACCTAAAATTATGGAATTCACCTTCAAAGAATTCCTTGCAATCACATTGGTAAGGAGTGATAAGAAGATCACAACAATCTAACCTGTCAAATCTCAGTTGATAGTGTTAATTAAAGACTTATATGGTAAATTTAATATAAGACTAACTTATAGTTGTCTCTTACTCTTTGCATCTTTACACATTTAATATTTTATGGTTGTCTCTATGCCTTGAACAAATTTGTATTATAAGGTCAGGATGTGCATGCATAATAATCCTTAGTTATGACTATGAGATGAGGATTTAAAGGGAAGAGGATGTAAAGACAAGTAATTTTTATATGTATTTTGGTGGCGCTGAGGACAAATGTTGTGAGAAACCACCAATGTTTGGAAGGACAGAGGGAGATTACATCACGATCATGCCACTCGTCAAATTGAAGACTATTCTTGAGCCAACAATTGTTTTTTTTAATTCGATTAATAACCATTCTTTCTTCATATCGTGTGCCCAATGACATCTCTCTATATTAGCAATGCATAAATCGACGTCTGCATGGTTTGTGATCCTAGATACATGCCATTATTTGTATTTGCATGAGATTGAGTGTTGTTTATAGTTGTCGTGATTCCATGATATTTATGCAAGAAATGAAGTCTTGTAGAGGAGGACCCATCAAATTGGCCTTTTGAATTTTATTTTGATGAAAAAAGATTTATAGAATTGGCAGTCGGTATGTGAAGATCGCGGGGAACAACTCGAGCTACGACGAGTATCGTATAAAAAAATAAAGTTCATTTTTTTATTTTGTTTTTATATAGGGTCATGGCTGTGGCGGTCGATGGTGGCTACCTAAGTCACTTAGTTCGAATTCGTGTTCGAGTTCGACGACCTTGAAGTTCGACAAAAAATCTACAATAAAAATTTTGGTGATATAAATCGACATTAAATTCGAAAGACTATAAAAAATAAAAATAAAAAATATACATGATTTTTTTAATAAAATTCAATATATTTATTAAACACATAAAAATGACCAAATTGACCCCACACCCAAGATGGACCATATGGACCAAATTTGGAGAAAAAAATGAAATGAAATGCATATTTTAATATATTATTTCATTAATTTGTCCATTTTCTCCTTGTCATTGTGTTTTTCAAATTTGGGCACCCACCGGAGGTTTCTGTCCACCATTTTGGCCAACATTTTCTTGTCTCTGCCTGCCATGAGAAGCATCGAGCTTTTCTGCTAATCATTTGGAGGGTTCAACTCATTGTGAGTGTTGAATAGTGAAGGATGAGCAACGAACTTCAAACTACAAACGAGTGTTGAATGATGGTGATAACATTGGCGGGTGCAGTAGTTACGAGCCCAATCACCGAGAACAGTGAGGGGCGAGCAATGAACATCGAACTAATAATAGGTGGCGAGGATGGAGATAACACTGGTGGGCGCGACAACTATGACCTCAGTTAATAGAGAATACATGCAGCTACGACCTGAGTCAATAGATACATGAGCTAGGGTTTTCCCAAATGAATTCAACAAAATTCATCGATTAAATTTGGGACCCAATAAAATTCACCCAATTTCGAATTTGATCCACCAAAATTGGCGAATCCAGTGACTTAGGTGGCTGCCAAGACTGTGAGGGATTGGGGATGGATTTAGGATCTTCTAGCAGTTTGGGGCATATGAAGGATCCGGATAGGAATAAGGATAATTTGAGCTCCAATGGCGATGACATGCAACAGACTGGTGAGATTCGCTTGAATTTGAGGGAAAATTTAAGGCAGATGTCGAAGGAGAATTTGTAGGAAAATGTAGAATAGAGCGGGCAAGAAAATGTACAGCAAAATGGATATACTAACAAGGATATGAAGGAATTGGTGGAGCTTCTGTTGAAGTTGAATCCTTTGGCCAAGGAGTTCATTCCGGATTCCCCTTGGCAATCCATTTGCTAATGTCATTTCCCCCATGCCGAAGAAGAATGGGAATATTGCTGCCAATAGACGGGTGAGTGTCGTAATATTCATGCACATTGGTAAATTCAGAATTCCAGTTTTTCTCTAGCATTTGGGTGATTGAGTATTTGGCATTTATCTCGGATACCCCATTTTTATGCTAATGAAATGAAATGCAAATGGAACGGGAATAGAACTTTAAGAGTGAAAATGGCTATGGCTAAGTAATTTGGATTCCAAATTTCCAAAGATCCTCAAGAACTCTCCAAAGATTTTGTCCAATGACAGTCAAAACCCTTTAGCAAAAGTAAAATTTCCATTAGAGAGTAAAATGCAGCAGAAAAATGTAAAATTGAGAAAAACCATCTTTGGATCTTGGATTAAGAATTGCCCAGAGCATTGTTGCTTCTCCTAGAGTCCACACACATCCTCTCATGCATGGTTTACCAAGTGCTTGTTCAGTCAAGGTTGCAACTTATTCTAATTGCTTAGTGTTCCCAAATACGCAATTGCATCTTCATGGACAGGGATATTGGTTGAGCTGATGATCATTAATGCTTAAAAAATGATTAAATCGATCATTAAAATCCTCAATAGAGATTGTCGTTTCATACATATTGCATGACAACAGGCCTATAGATGAAGAAAATCATCCTACAATGTAATAGGCTTCCCATTAACTCTTTCATGTCATGTGCAGAGAATCGCTTTACTACTATGTTGCTATAAATTCGGTAAAACATTCCTTATGAAGTACATATTAGTTGATGTAGATTATAAGGTCGATGCTTGAGTTATGGAATTGGACAAAAACTTATTTCTCCATTCCTTTGTAGCTTTCCTTTCTCCAACGTTGCTTCCATGTTTGCATGGTTGTCAGCTACTTTGTTTACTTCCTGGAGAACATGATAAAAATTTACTTGTTTAAGTTTTCTTGCTTCAAGCTAATATCTTTTGATCAATTGATTTTTGGTCCATTATTTGAGCGAATTAATCCTCTGATGCATTTGATAATGAATGTTGAATATCCTATTATCGACAATCTTCTAACTTGGGTGGAGTTAAGTTTGCTTATCTCCAAAGGATGAAAATTTCCTCTTCTTAGTTTTTTTTTAGAGGATCCACAATCCCCATTCATATTGTATTTCCACTAAGAGCATGACAACCCCCCTACATCGACCAAACCTAGGATTCCATTTGATGGACCGTCGAAGAAGAGGGAGTGGTAATCGAGAGAGACTTGCCATTTTTTCAGTTCCTCCTCAGTCATTTGAAGTTGTCGGCATGATCCTTGGGGAGGACATTGGGATTTTCTAATGGGTGGGTGAATAGAAAGCAAGAGAAGATCATGATCCAATTCTGCTCTGACTATTCCAACTGGGTACTGTCAGGGTTTCAGATTCCTCTGCTCTTGACCATTTGTCTCATGAGGTTAATGGATTTAGCTATTATTTTCATAAGGTGAGGGTACTCTAACTCGAAGATACACGTGTTCCTTGCTAACCATACTTTCCAGCATAGATACTTTGGGAGTGATTTCCATGTTCGCTTGAATAGATATTTATGCTGAGAGGATCCTCGAATCCTCGATATGCTTTAACCCAATCTGTAAACATTGTTTTCCAAGACTGTGGAAATGTGACCTTCTCACTTATGCCTTTGAGGGCGATTTCCCAAACCTGTACAGTAAAATGGAATTCTATAAAGAGGTGACAATGGTTCTCTTCTATACTTTGACATAAAACAAACCCAGATGGACCATGGATTTCTCGTGTCACAAGATTTTCATTAAGAATTATCCCATGAATGTGCCAAACTAGTTTTTGGATTCCACCTTTAGGAGGGTGAGGAATGGATTCAAGTTTTTTTTGATAGAGCACTATAAGTGCTAACCAAAACTCCCCAACCCGCCAAAATCCAGCAGATCAATTCTGGTCTGAATTATAATTTCGAGAGTTTAAATCGCAATTTTAATGATTTGGGTTAAAATCAGCCATTTTGTCTAGGACAGTCCAATATAATTGTAGAAATTGCAAAAATATGGAAATAGCAATTTCCCAAGAACAATTTGACTATTTTTTATAAAAAAATGACCGAAAAGCAGATCATTTTAGTTGTCTTTTATCCTACATGTTTTTGATACCCTGCTTTAACTATGTATCGACCTAAAGTGCCCCATCCTCACATCATTGGTGATGTTGTCTAGAGGGGCACAACTAACAGAGATTAAAGTAATAACTATGATCGATTGTTCATATTTGAGGGAGGATTTGGGATTTTCCAACATTGCCAACAATGTCCATCATCTAACCATATTGAGATGTCAATGAGAGTGCGGAGTCCCTGGGTATTCATCAACAATATAAGCTCCCCGAGTTCATGATGCTCAAGAGGTGGGCTCCCCTATATGTTGTCAGTCCAAATTCTTATTGATTTCCCATTTCTAGGGATCCAAGTTAGTTGATTCTAAATTAGAGGGAAGGTTGTTTTAATAAACTTCCAGATTTTTTATCCTTTGATATTCCTAGGAGGTTTATCTAGACCATGTGTTCTTTGTCCCGACAATGTGTTCTTTGTTTGGAATGCTGGTTGTATTCCAATTTATTAGTTGAATTTTTTTGTGTGTTTGTTTTTCCACCCCACCACATGATTCTTTAAATATCCTTAGCAATTGATTAAGAATGTTCACAGGTGTTGTCATAGCAGAGCATTGGTACATGGGTAGAGGAAAAAGAGTGGTTTTTATGAGGACTATTCTCCATGGGGACTTCACTTAGTGAACCTGTCACATAGCACGTACGATCATGGGATATTAAATAATACCCTTAATTTCTAGAGATATTGACCCAAACTCTTTTTGTTGAAACCCCCTCCCAATACTTAAAACCTCCTCCCCCCCCCATTTTTATACCTCAATCATTATAAACCACCCTACCCACCCCCACCTTAAACCCCTCATCCCCCCCAATACCTGTAATATATTGGTTCAATTTTTGATAATTTTAAAACCCACAATCTGAGCTAACATGATAGGGTATTGGTCAACAAGTGAAGCCCCTGTGCTATTCTCCCATCATGATTAATCCATTATGACCCCCATTGTGCCATTTTGTTTTTAATTTTTCCAATGATTCCTTTCCAACTCAGTGTAGAAGTTTTCCAAATGAAATGGGCATTCCCAAATAGTTGAAAGTATCCCAAGAAGATGATCGTTGGAATTAAAGGATTCTTGCTATAGCCTAAGTTTTCATAGCACTTACATTCCAATTGTATATGTGACTCTTGATTGTTTACATCTCCTCTTGTGGCATTCAAAAATTCATTCAAGATGGCCTTAAACCTTCTTGCAATCACCAACTAGGCTCCCCCTAAAAAAATGTGTCATCTGCGAACTGGGAGTGGTTTATGATTTTGATGCCTCAAGTGATTGTGATACTTGGGAGCCTACCTTGACCCCTCTCTTCTTCCAAATTCCTGCTCAATGAATCTTCCTAGTGATATATAGAATTGGTGATACAAGGAATCCCTACCTAAGCCCTCATGTAAGCTTGAAGAATCCAATAGGCCTCCCATTAACAAGAGGTGAGATCCAAGGAGTACTTGTATAGGAATGAATCATTGTGATAAAAAATTCATTACCTCCAAATTTTTTCAAAACCTCAAAGAGGAAAGAATGCCTTGCATGGTCGAACGTGTTGGCCATGTCCATTTTAATAATCATTCCCTTCTCTTTGTTGGAATGAACTGCCTCTTGAAACATAACTATATTGTCTAGGATTTGTCTTGTTGACATAAAGCCCCTTGAATTTGAGAGATAATCTTTGGCATGAGATTCTTCAATGTGGTGCCCATTATTTTGGTAAAGATATTGTAGGAGGCATTATATAATGATATAGGTCGAGATTGAGAGAGAGCTGAGGGAGTGGAATCCTTAGAAATGAGAGCTATGAATGATGTATTGGTGTTGCCACCTAAATGTTTCCTTGAATGAGAGAATTGTAACATCCTTAATAGATCTTCTTTGATTATATGCCAACATGCCTTGTAGAAACAAATGGAGAACAAATCCGAGCCTAGAGATCTATCCAACACTAGTCCCCATATTGCTTTGAGTACTTCCTAATATTCCATTTTTCCTGGTCAAGTGTTCATTATCTTCCTCGTAGATGAGGGAAAGGATGTTTTCTAGCATGTTGACTATAGCCCTTCTTTATATTACTTTGAGTACTTCCTACTCTTCCATTTTTCCTAGTCAAGTGTTCATTATCTTCCTAGTAGATGAGGGAAGAGATGTTTTCTAGCATGTTGACTATATCCCTTCTTTATTCATTGTGGTTTTTTGTAAAGAGGTCCTCGTAATGTTTTTTGTTGCTTCCTTTATTTCCATGAAACTGTTGAGAACAATTCCATCCTCCAGATGTATTAATGTTAGTAATTTTTTGAGTGTTGTGGCTCGAGCCTAGAATTGGAAGAAGGTTGTGTTCTTATCGCTAACCTAAAGCCACGGATTCGTTGATATCAACCTCCATATTTCCTTCTCTTTCTAAGGACTTGGGAAAGTTCTAGGATGAATCTGATGAGTTGTTAATGACATTTCTTTCAGAGCAGAGAGCCACTGATTACAATTACTGAGCTCCAAGCAGGGTAGATCTCTTGGGTGCTCCCTTGAGATGTGTGGCATTATTTATGAGAGATAAATATTCTTTCAATTTGTAAGCAGACACAATCCTAGGATTAACTTACAGCAGATAACCAAGGGGATCCTAGATGGCATGGCAATTCAACAACCTTTCAAATGAATATAGTTGCCAACGTTTTGCATGGAAATTATAAACTTGCAAATGAATTAGGACATTATCAAACAAGGAAAGTTTATGATGTAAAGATCAGTTTGCTCCTCCTAATTTTCCAGTAGGAGATAAGTTCAAATTCTAAAAATAGCATCTTTATCATGGAAGTTATAGGCACTAAATGGTTAGATGCTTTCAAGTACATTTTCTTTCAAGCTTAAGTTGGAGATATTTTAAGTACTCCCTTGAGATGTATGGTAGATGGTTATTCAATGTTTATGTAGTATCCTTAGAAGGGTTGATGTAATCATGGAGGAAAATTGGTTGAAGGACTTGGGCGAGTTCCAGATAAATATTGATGAGCTGTTCATGACATTTCAGAGCAGAGAGCCACTGATTACAGTTACTGGGCTGCAAGAAGGTGTAGATGAATTGATTTCTTCTCACAAAATAGGGAAAGAACTTGCTAAAGGTGAATTATGATATCTATTATTTCAATGTAATTCAATAAAGGTACTACAAGTTAAGGTGAAAACTCAAAAAATTCAACAATTGAAGGCTTACCTAAAAAGTATATGCAGAAACCTGAAAGAAGCCAGACCTGAAAGTATATGATGAAAACTAAAATACACTAAAATATGTCCTCCATTTCTTATTTCTTAAATTTAGCTGATGATATACATTAAAATCTTATAGGTCATTCCTTTAATCTAAATCATTCAGACAATATACGATTATGGTTTGTCTCTAGGTTTTTTAGGTTGGTCCTAAGAATTTATAGAAGCATATAATTTTTTATTTTTTATGTGCCTGTTATTTGTTATTTAGAATAACTATTTAAAGTTCACTTTATATAATGTAACTCTATACCATAATAAAACTGAAACGTTTCACTCCAGAAAGGTCTTATTTTGTACATAGTGTCTTATGTGTAATTACTATTATAGTGAACACAAGTTTTTGAAGCATGCAACATGTCATAGTAGAAATTCTATCAATTGATATCAAATCATCCTAAAATGTGTACATTGTTGATGCAACTTTGACTTTAGTAATATTCAACACCATTATGTCAAAGACAAAACCAAGATGGACATAGAAATTATGGTCCATGGATATTACTGTCCTTGAAAATTAGCTCATATTTACAGTGAATAAAATTCTCGTACGACAACATTATTTGATAGACAAAAAGTTTGGCCAAGAATACACAGTTAGCAGCTCAACTACTTATTGCAATTTTGATGCAAAAAGAAAGAGTTATAACTGATGGTTCAAAATATTAAAATTGTATTTGTTGCCTAAGACAAATTGTAAAGTTTGTTGAAAAGTTATAAAGAAGGCCAAAACACATGTATAAACTTTAAAGTAAAAAATACAAGATTGATGGAGACAAGCAGCAGCTATATATACATAGGTTTTTGTGAAACATTGCAAATTCAGCATTGAAATGCATATATATAAATAGGTTTCTGTGAAACATTGCAAATTCAGCATTGAAATGCATATATATAAATTGGAAATTTCAAGAAAGAAAGCCTTCTGGTAACTTTTAATTTTAATAGAGTTTGTCAATTTATTGTACAGTTTACAATGTTTCAACTTAAGAAATAGTTGCAAAAGTAATTGCGCCGAGAGGCTCATTCTACAGCCCGGTATGAGGTAGAAGTGTAATTCCGTGCTCAACGTGGAAGTGACACGTGGCACAATGTCCGCTCATGATAAATATATATTTAAAACTCCCACAATGTCGGCTCATAATAAATATATATTTGAAGCTCCCACAATGTCGGCTTAAAGATTAAACTAGGCTTAATATCTATACACACTTCAAAACAATACCTAGAAATAAGCACGGCTTTACACAATTACATGGACAATACCAGTACGCCTGGACATCCTATGAGAGTAGAATCTTATATCACATAAAGGATGAGAAAAAAATCTTTTTAACACAACAGTACCTTCGGGTTCGCTTGAGAGGATTGAAGCTGATTTTCATCGATTCAGTGATAATTTAAATTTTAGGGTTCTAATGGGCTTATTTTGATTAATGCATTTACATGAGGCAGTGTAAGCCATTGCGTGAAGATATATCTATCGAGTTTAATATTGTGGAGAGCAGCACATTTTTATGTTAGTTATTCACCCGAATGTGGCATTGCAAGGATTGATTCTTATGGTTATACAAGCATGAGTATTTTTTTTCTGCAATTTAACGTGATTAGAATATGCAAGGTAGGTACCCATTAAATATTAGCTGCATCCAGATATACAAGACGGTCCGGTGGCTTTGTTTGCGACTGTTAAAGGCAGATTGTGATGCATGCAACCTTTATTAAAACAGAGCTTGCTGCATTTGAAATCTCCATACTTCTTACTCGACACTTCAACTTTCGCAATGCTATCCTATCCTATCCAATGCTTTTAGAATCTGATCCAATTCATTCATTGTGTAATTCTGTGCTCAATATACAATTGACACGTGTCCTAAAATGTCGGCTCATCCTTAAAAAAGTCGGCTCAAGTTATATTTGAGGAAGCCATTTCTACACTGCGACGGCTAGCTGCTGAACCTGAGGAAATTCCTTCGATTGATATACTCGATATCTTATTTGATCGAGTAAATAGGATAAGGGTAGGTTTATACCTCACTAGGCCTTATCAGGGATTCTCTTATATGTAAAAAGCAGTCAAGTAAATATTAGAATACGTATGTCAATCTTTTCTCTGGTATAAACACGTCACTGGAGCATCAAAACTCCTCTACACACTTCAAAACTTACCTTCGGAATAACGCGGAGAGAAACTTCAGATTTTGTCTTTCAGTTTTTGTTTCAGGTATGCAAATGCTTAAACTATTTTCTGTCTCAGGTATGCGAATGCGAATGTGTAAACTATTTGTTTACCGTATCCAAAGCTAAATACAATGTCTAGGATCACTCTACCACAGGGCGCAGTGCAAAGATGCATAACTGACTCGATCTCCACAAGACGCAAACGGCTATTAACAAAGATAGGAAGCATCATGTAGCAAGTAACCCAGATAGGAGACGGGTTTTCCAGACCAACAAAGTGTTGCGAATACAGGGCTATATAATTGATACAAAAATGACTCCTCACATTGTGAAACCATGCGGTATTTTCATACATAAATCCCTGAGCCCAAACTAAGATCTTATTTGTGTTGGAGCTTAAAACACATCTCTGGAAGCGTTTTGTAGATAGCTTTGAATGCGAATGCATAAACTATTTGTGTACCGTATTGTAATCTGTTTGCATTCCATTTGAAGAAATATTGAATGAAAATATCATCAAATAGTTTCAAATGGAATGTTTTATATGTATTTAAAGGGAATATTTTGATGATAGCATAAATTCCAATTAGTTTTCTTTGAAATATTTATGAAGTTAAGGATTCAACCTAGAAATATACAAAAAAATTTGGGTGATCTCCATATTATACAGGCATTGTAATCCAGTTTTAGCATTGATTTCCCATTTTCTTTCGGAAACAACCAACATCCTCATTGATTAATAGGCCTAAATTCGTTTTTAATCCAAGAACCTTTAGTTTTTTTAGCTGTATCCAAAATGTACCATCTGAAACCAATGATTTACACGCAGTAGATCTAGAATTCAACCATTGTTTAAAAAGGCATACGGTAACGAATCAGACCGCCCGCTAGCTACTCTATTAGCATCCAAGAAACTGAATTCAACTAAAAATCAACTAAATGCAGCTTAGACTAAATTC